>OW285236.1:230818000-230997591 GCA_935421215.2 Melolontha melolontha | reverse complement strand
CATATCAGCGACATTGTATTGTCTTTGCCAGTTTATTGAGGACCTGTTTACAATATTTCACCAGCTTAGACCTGGTAGATGGGTTCATAATGGCTTTAATAGCCGCCTGACTGTGAGTCATTATGTTAATTTTTTTTGTTTGCGCAGCCGGCTTCCCGAATTTCCTCGGCACAGGCTGCGACTGCAAACAATTCGGCCAGGAAAACCGTAGTATGTTTCCCCAGACATATCGATATCTTCCTTCTAGGGCACATTCCGATATGACTGCACCTGCCCCCTGACTAGATTGTGATCCATAAGTGTACCAGGTGCCAGCACAACACAATCGAGGCCTATTGGTCTTTGTTTTAGTTATCTGAACAACCAAAATTGTTTCTTAATGCTCCATGTCACCTACTTTTAAATTCAAAAGTTCTTTATTTCGTAAAGCCCCAGCAATGCCAAATACAACGCAAATCTAAAATAATTACTTTTTTTTAATGTAGAGAACTTGAAAATTCTCGCCGATATTTTATTTGCTATAATTACGTTTCCGAATTTTAATGTTAATTAAAATTCAAATGCAAATTTAGCTGATTTCACGTAATAATAATTTTGAATTTTTAATTGGTGGTTAATTAGTTGATTTCACACGTTTAATAGTTCATTTTTTTGATATTTTGCAACAACTGAGATACTAGAGGTTATATATATTACAATGTTTTCTTTCTGGCATCACATTATTATAGACGTGCGATCAGAACACGGTAAATTATAATTTCTATTAAATTTTATAAAATAGTGTGTGTGTAATACCAAATGTAAGGTTCAACAACAGATCTGCAGTCGAACTACGAATTTTGATCCTAGGATAAGCAAATTGAAATTGATTAATTGTTATAATTTTGGTATCGTTTACAGATTAATTTAATTTATGTGATTTTGGTGTTGTAAGTTGATTCGGTATAAACTCATGTAAATTTTTTGTAATATCTTCAATAACTTAATGACCTGATTTACCGGGTATCCATATCCCAATGTCAACTAACTTATAAAGATATTGCTTTTGCTGTAAGAAGAAGAATCTAACGGCGGAGATTCTTCTCTTATCTGTCTATATTATATATATATATATATATATATATATATATATAGTAATATATATATATATATATATATATATAGTAATATATATATATATATAATTATGAAATTATTATTGGAGAAAGCGTTTGGGTTAAGATAATTTAAGTATGAAGGGTGAATGATAAAGGAGATTCCTCCGAATTCGAGCCATTTCTATGTTAGGCCGCGTAGTTTCCGAACAGTCGTCGTATATTTCTTGTTGAAAGGATGATGAGAATAGTATATACATCGCGTTATCAATTTGTTCCGCAGAGGATATTTTTACAACGTTTCAGCGACGTCTCACATTCTATCTTGTGATGGTACTAGTTTGGAGCGTCGAACAATACGGCAGTATTGATATATTTTATCTATTGTAACACCAAGAAAATTAAGTACAATTTTTTCATCTATCTTCCTCTATTTTATAATTCCAAAGAAAATTCTACCTACTACCTTCCTTTATTCCTTAATTTCGCGGGCGTTTATTATTTACACCAATTTCGTTTGTGAGTTCTTGGCTCAATTAGTATAAAAATTTTTTTTTGCTGGCCCCCAAATATCTTTCCTATGTTTTCCTTTATCTTTCTACATCAAATTTGCTAAATTCCGAAAGTATACAAGGTGCCCCGTATCGTTATGTTCAAATTTTAGGAGTGTAAAGTAGACTTCATTTCAAGTAACAAAAACGCAAAACTTGTATATCCATTTTTATTTGTTTTAAAGTTACAAATCCGAGAATGTGATTGTCAGATCATGAAAAAAATGTAATCCTAAAGTCAGAACAAACTGATTTTATTTAAAAAAAAATTTACGATTCAATAATAGGCCTGCGATTGTTAAAGTTGCATAATAAAATGTTATTCTAAAATAAATAAACACGTGTCGTTGTGCATACAGTAATTACTTGGAGATCTTCAAAAAAGAATAGTGGAAATTGATTTATGATAAAGAAGGTTCTTACTTATTTCGTAAGTGCTGAACCATGAATATCATACAATAAACATATTGCTATGGATTTTTCCTTAAATAGTATTTAAAATTTAATTAAAAATAAATGTACAGATTTTTTTAACTTATGATGTGTATATCCGATATGTATTTAAATCTGCGTAAGCAAAAACTGTTTTTCCCGATGTCGATTTTGGTGTTGAGAAGAGGCCAGATCTGGGAGACGAAGTTTAGCCCTAAGACAAGAACGTTGTATTTCTTTGAAAATATATATATATATATATATATATATATATATATATATATTATATATATACATATTTAATTTAATTCAGGATGATTTGATTGTGTTAATTAGTTGATGGTATTTTATATTTAATTCCCGTATATTGTAGTGAATTGTATTCTCGTAATTTCTTGATTTTAAGATTAAGCAACGTGTCTTGTAAGTCTCCTAAAACTGTAAGTTTTTATTTTATGATATCATAAAACTTTGATTAATATAATAATAATATTTATATTGTATTCAATATTATTATTTAAGAGATTTATTATTTGTAAGAATAAATAATAAAGAGTATTATTAAACTTCTACGTAAAAAAATTATAATTGTAAAAGTTTGCTCGTTGGTTTCAAGGGTATTTTTTTTGTATGCGTTTGATGTTTGCGCATGTGTTAGATTTTGATCGTGTTTTAAATTTGATTATACAGCGTGGTCCTCTGGGGAGAAATTAAAAATAAACTTTATTATTTTAGATAAGTTTGATCGGAAGTAATTAAGAGGAAGTTTTAATTCACCTAGCTGTCATATTTAGTGAAATGTTTTACCTCAGGAATTGTTGTTTACACTCCTAAAATTTGAACATAACGATACGAGACAACTTGTATATAAGAAAACTAGTTATACATGTTTGTTTTGTCCAATTCAATAATATTTTATACATATTCTTTAACTTAATTTTAAACTTAAATTTAGGTTTAGTGAATTAAACCTTATATCCAAAACTCCCACTGCTTATAGGAAATAAACATATTAATAAACATTCAGTACATTTAGCGTAATTAATTGAAATTTAATTTGGTATACAGACATAGTATAACAGTCTAGGAACATTTCTATATACACGTAAGTTCACTATCTTACAAGAATTTCCCTTTGACAAAGGCGATAGTGCATAAGTCTTCAGTAATTAGTGGACCGTACTTAAAGAAGTCTGTGACAAGCTAATGACGTTAATTAACTGTTGTGTTTCACCGTACTAATACCATAGTCCAAACTAACCGAACAAACTCGCTATTTAATGTACAGCGTGATGCACACCGACAAACGCTAATTAAAACTTACATTCACGATCCGCCTCGTATTTTCATATCTGAAATAACTCGCAGGCACACGGAATTATACAAAACACATGTAATACGTAATAGTTTCCCTACTTTAACGCGAGTGTGCGTGTGATATTTACGTGTAATTGTCGTAACAAATTAGTAACCGCTAAAACCACTGTTGCGATTTCGCTAAATATGAATAACGTAGATGCGGATGAATAAAAATGGGAGAATCCCTATTTATAATTCTAGGCGAAATCGTACATATCAACTTTACTAAAACTTTTTAAATTATTTTGTAATATTAAGATCAATGCCATGGTGAAATACGAGGGTGGTTTGATGGGAGAGTGACTTTTCATAAGTTGGCACCACTGTCGCAATAATTACTGTATTGCTAACTTCAGCTATCTTTTAGACGTCTACTGTCAAAATTTCATGCAGATCTGTCAGTTAGTTTACATTTGGCAGACGATTAAAGTAAACAAGTTATTATATTATTTAAAAATGGATAAAAAGGAATTTCGTGTGTTAATAAAACATTACTTTTTACGCGGAAAGAACATTAAAGACACTGAAGAAAAGTTACATAAGTATTATGGTAAATCTGCTCCTTCGCATGGAATGATTTGCAAGTGGTTTGCTGCCTTTAAAACTGGTCATATGACCACAGATGATGCTAAACGTCCTGGGCCTTCAGAAACCGTAACTACTGAAGAAATGATAGCTAAGGTCCGTGCTATTGTAAAAAATGACCGCCGGGTGAAAGTGCGCGAGATAGCTAATACTGTAAACATTTCAACCGAACGGGTCCACAATATTCTACACGAACATTTACATTTAAAAAAATTAACCGCAAGGTGGGTGCCGCGTTTGCTAACTGCAGAGCAAATGCGCACTCGTGCATCAATTTCCAGTGACTGTTTACTTTTGTTAAAACGTAATCCAACAGAATTTTTTCGTCGGTATGTCACCGTAGATGAAACCTGGATACATCACTATACGCCAGAGGCCAAAATACAATCAAAACAATGGACTTCTCCCGAAGAACGTGCTCCAAAAAAGGCAAAAACGGTTTTTTCAGCCAATAAGATTATGGCATGGCTACCATTTTTTGGGATTGCCAAGGCGTAATTTTTATTGATTACTTACAGAAGGGAAGCACAGTAACTGGCCAATATTATGCTAATTTACTGACGCTTTTCGATACGGAACTAAAGAAAAAACGACCTCGTTTATTTAAAAAGAAAATTTTGTTCCATCAAGATAACGCACCCTCTCATTCGTCCGCGATTGCATCCGCTAAATTCAAAGAATTGGGTTACGAATTGCTGCCGCATCCACCATATTCACCAGATCTGGCTCCGTCGGACTTCTTCTTGTTCCCAAATTTGAAAAAATGGCTTGGTGGAAAAAGATTCGGCACAAATGAGGATGTGATAGCCGAAACGAATGCATATTTTGACAAGTTTCCAAAAGATTCTTTTTTGGTGGTTTAAAAAAATTGGAAAGCCGCTGGATTAAGTGTGTGGAATTGCAAGGGAACTATGTTGAAAAATAAAATATATTTTTACCCCTAAACAACTTTTTCATTGAAAAGTCACTCTCCCATCAACCAACCCTCGTATATCCCCTTATTAACCTTGGAACATCACAGTTATTTTCTGAGACATGAACTTCACACTCGAGTCTCAGTAACCCAAAGGCCTTTTTTAGCAAAAAAAAAAAAAATACAAAATATAAATATTTTATGATTTTGGGATATTATGTAATCTTAATAGAAAGCGTACAAAGAATTTCAGTCATAGTGTTTTATTTTAAAAGGAGATATAATTCTTGACAGTAAAAAATTACAATTTTTCTACCGTCAAACAAAAACATTTTTATCGAAACAAATAAACATAAAATTCAAACTAACTGCTGTAAATGTAACTCGATGATAATTTATAATACTTGTAACAAAAAATAACCTCGTTTGGCACTATCTGTCTTAATTATTCTTAGCCAGGTCCTCGGTTTTCTAGATTTTGATGTTTGCATTCGCAGCACACCTTAGCTCTAAGCTCCATGCAATATGGTCTGCGACAAACAGAACATGCAAAACTTGTTTTTCTATCTTTCCCCTTTGCACAAAAAGAACACCTAGCTTTTTTTGTCAAATTGACTTCATTTTTGCGACGGGGTAACTTCAATTTCGAGAATTTCAGAAATTCTTTGGCGCAATGTACTTTGTAAATTAGCAACGGTCAAACGTTCTCGTAAATGTGGTTCAATTAGAACCATTCCTAACTGCTTTAGAAAAGCCTTTCGATTATTTTTTCTATGTTCCTTCCATTGCGGATTTGAGAGAGAAAATAAAACCATTGCGTTTAGACCAGTAGCATCAAGAATATTGAAGAAAATTCGTAGGGGCCAACGTCTGGTTTTCCGCGAAGTAGTGTACGAATGGCAAAAAGCTGGTCAAACGTATCTGTTCCTCCCTTGGTCTCGTTATATGAATGTATAATATTGGGCTTCGCAGTTACGGCATTTAGGGAAGCGTCCGAATGCAATGTTGACAGCAAAAGTACAATATTGTTTTGTTTAGGAGTGTAAGAAACAAGTGTCTTATTTCTGTCAAAAGCAAATAGCGACGTGCCTACTTCTTTTTCTTGAGAAAAGCAGGAGGTATTTCTGTCTTGTTTTTTCTTAGGGTCCCAAGAAGAGTTAATTGATACTGTTCTAGCATTTGTTCAGCCAGCGGAATTGATGTAAACCAATTGTCTACTGTAAGGTTTCGATTAGTTCCCTGTATTGGTTCGGACAATTTTCGAACATAATATACCGGTACTGACTCACTGTTTTGCGTTGTTACTCTTCCAACGTATGGTATTACATTGAGCATGTAAAATGTTTTTGAATCGTTCAGCGTCATTATTTTAATGCCATACTTATCAGGCTTACTAGCCATGTATGTTTGAAATGGACATTTTCCTCTGCAACCGACGAGCTGCTCGTCAATAGTGCAGTATTCATACCGTGTATAGTAGGATTTACAGTTGTTTACAAAAATGTCCCATAATTCACGAATAGGTGCGAATTTATCAACTAACCTTCTTTCAGCTCAGTTTCTTTAGTATCAAACTTCAGACATGAAGCTATGAATTGAAAACGCTGCCGTGACATTGTTGCAGGAAATATTCCATTTCCAAATGTTACTGACCAAAGTTCATCTAAGTTACAGTTTGATACCCATAATGCACCTGCTAAAAGCAACAACCCAATAAAAGCCTTTACTTCTGTGTTATTTATTGGCCGTGTGTAACTCTGTTGTCTAATATTATTGCATTTACGAGAAATTTCTTCTTTTGTATGTAAGACAATAATATCTAACATTTGTTCCTTGAACAATAAATTTCAAGCGTGTTCAGGAGATTGAACTGTTCTGGCTTCTCCTTTGGGACCAGGTAAATGTAAAACAATATTTTCTCGTCTTGTACGACCTTGCCTTGGTAGTGCTTCAGTACTCCAACAATGACCATTCTTACCCTGGAATCTGTAAATATTTCTCACTGCTTCGTTTACTACTTCGTCTTCATTTTCGCTTTGTTCACTGTCGGTATCTGAGAGTCGTTCTTCTATATAATCCTCATCAGAATCTTCTCCTCCAAAAATATCTTCAACGATGTTGTTTACAGTCTCATTTGCCCACAGATTGTCTGCCTCTATCTGTAATTCCACCTCAGTTATCGGACGACGATTTTCTCTACTCGTTGAAGCCATTATACTAAAACAATCAACCATAACTTGACACAAAGTAATTAACATGAACATCACACTTGGGTATGAAGTATCCATGCTACTATTCTATCGAATATGTTACCTCTCAATTTCACTAAAATACAACAATTGACCCCACACCTCAACTCGGCAAACTGCAAACTGAATTTACATAAATTGGCGACACAAACAAATCACTCATGCGCATGTCACATTATATTAATGACGCTCTGGGTGTCTGAGACCCAACTGTGCAGTTCCAGAGTTTACACGTTTAGTGAGGTGATCGACCGTAACGAATATAGCAGTCCTGAAGTTTCACAATATCTCGAAAACTAAAATAGATAGCAATCTGCGGTTTGATATTTGTAATCAATGAATCCGAGTACATAAAGCGCTGTAATGGAAGAGGCGCCACCTAGACGTTATATATTTCTACCTACTGCGTACAGGCGCAGTTCTGGCGTTATGAAAATGGACGGTAGTCATAACGCACAATTTAAGGGAGCTTCTACTTATCGTGTATGACCTTAGTCAGTGGAGATGGGTGTGGATTAATTAAAACAGATGATAGGTAATGACACTTAGTTCTACGTACGGAGGTTCTAGACTGAAAACTAAGAAATGAGTTTGCGAGTTTGCTTAAACATAACACACCAAATTTGATATAAATAATGAGATTGTAACGTATAAACAGGTTTCTAAGAATATTTTTATAAGCATCGTAACAAAATCTGTAAGCCTCTTAAGTCGGGAAAGTACAAAATGCAATTCTGAAGTCGCGCGTAGCTTACGATTTCCTATAAACTCTAATCGTAATGTATCGTAATGAATCGTACAATGAATCCTTTTGAATTATCTGAAGTCGCGCGTAGCTTACGATTTCCTATAAACTCTAATCGTAATGTATCGTAATGAATCGTACAATGAATCCTTCTGAATTATCTGAAATACACTTCCAGCAGTTACTTCGTTTAGACAAAAGGTCTGCTACCATTTTGATTAATACTTTTGAAGCAATTATGGACTTGCGTGGCTATATTTCACTGCATCTGAAGGTTATTATTAATGTATTTATAATTTTTGAAATTATATATCTGTCTTGAATTGTAGGTTTTAACAACATTACATTTTACAGCCACAAAATTCCTTCAAAATCCACTAGGTTGTAATTCTTGGATAGCACTAAGCCAAACATCAGTATGTCGAATATTAAATGAAATTTGTTCTGTGATAGCTGAACATTTGTTTGCTAATTGTGTGCAGTTTCCACCAACAGCAGATACGAAAAATAAAATAAAAAGACAATATGAAACAAACATGTAAATAATTTACATATCTGTAACTATGCACATGGACAATACACCTCGTATTTTCAGCATTTACTTCTGCTTAATACATATGTTTCTGCCATCTAGGCGTCCTCAGTTAAGCTAGTGAAGCAATGTATACAAATTAATACAAACCTGTTATAAACAACCGGTTTGTATCTGTATTTAAATTTACTGAAATAGCCCGCATAGATCAAGCAATTTCCGTCCTATAAGAAGACAACTATTTAATAATTGACATCTTACGGGCGAAAGAGACTTTGTCTGGAGGGCTACCTATCGTTCGAACAGCTAAGCTGCTACGGGAAACGATAAAATACGTATGTAGATGTAGTCCATTAACAACCAGCCAGATGGCGGTAAATATACAAATATGACAATACGTTAAGCACGTATAAAGCATTTGTACAATATGAAACTAACATGTAAATAATTTACATATCTGTAACTATGCACATGGACAATACATAGGACAATTATAGGACGGAACTTGCGATCTATGCGGGCTATTTCAGTAAATTTAAATACAGATACAAACCAGTTGTTTATAACAGGTTTGTATTAATTTGTATACATTGCTTCACTAGCTTAACTGAGGACGCCTAGATGGCAGAAACATATGTATTAAGCAGAAGTAAATGCTGAAAATACGAGGTGTATTGTCCATGTGCATAGTTACAGATATGTAAATTATTTACATGTTTGTTTCATATTGTACAAATGCTTTATACGTGCTTAACGTATTGTCATACTTAAACAAAACCTTTTTGTATAAAATAAAAAGAGTTTAAAAAATTAGTTGAGTAATGTTTTATGAAATATATCTTTATTGTAGCTTCTATGAAAAATGGTGTGCTCGAGGAGTTGTGGGTGTAATTGACGGAACTCATTTTGATACTTGCTCCCCCAGTAAATGATGTGTATCATCCACTGTATATACATATTAACAGAAAAAGAAGATATTCTATAAATGCAATGCTTGTAAGTAAACATTATGTGTATAAACATATATTGATATAGTGAAGGGTAAAATATCACATTAAAGGCTAATTCTAAATATATTTCATTTTTAGATTGCAGATTCCAATTGCAAGATAATTGGATGTAGTGCACCAAATCCAGGAGCAGTGCATGATGCAGCTATATGGCAAACAAGTAATATTAGAAATTACGCAATACGAACATGGGAATACCTTAACACATTTAATAGGTAAACAGTTACATATATGCACATATACTGAACTGCGTATTTATTTTCCACTCCAAACAGGGAATAGTGGTTACCTCTTGAGCCGTGGCTTTTCAAACCGTCTGCCAATGCCAATGTAAATATTAACATTTACAACATAATGGTTTTTCTTGGAATTCAAAAGTAGGATTTTGGAACAAATACTTAGCTATTTCAAATTTTAATAATTTGATTCGATTTGTTTTGGTGATTGCTTTCAAGTACGCATCTCCTACTTCTTTCAGTATAGTTTGTATATTCTCATAATTTGCCACAGCTTTCTTGCTCAGATTTAGCAATTCTTCGGCTCATGCTGTCAAAGGTTTTGTTCTATTGCTAGTGCCATAGATAACCTTAATAGAAAGGATATATAATGTTAAATTTCGAGAATAGATTAGAGCCATTTGAGCTGATGGAGAATAACTATATTTAAAAGGCATACATAGGGGATTTATTTAAATTTTTAAATGATGTATTAGACTTTTACCATTTTAACTTGAAATACAACTTAAACTGCACAATCACTATAATTTAATTTGTATTTAATGCCATAGTGAAAGAATTACAAGTAAACCTAATTACAAATATTTACAATGTTTTTCCAATTTATTTGAAATATATTTCTTAAAAAATATTACATATGCATGTTCTTAGAAAATATATTCTTTTTTAAATTAAATTTATTTGTAGTTATGAAATATTCGATTGTTTGTCTCATTTATATTTCGCTTATCCTTGCCTAATAAAATTATGTTTATATGTCTGATATAATTAAATAAAAATTAATACTTCCACAAATTTTCTAATGATATATTGTATAATGTCCGTAATGCAAATATTATATTTAAATTTAAAATTAATATTTTTCTTGAAATGTTCAACCAAACAATTATAAGAACCTTGTTTATATATTATTTCTGGTAATAAAGATTTTGTCTGACTATACAAGCTGTCCCGTAAAAAACGCCAACATTCATAATTCCGTTATTTATTGTCCGGTTTTATTTAAACAAAAAGTAAATTTAATAGCATCAAAAACACTATAAGATAGCAGTGTTTTATTTGTTTTAAATTGTTTTCATTAATGTCAAACGACAGTCAAGTTTTTTATTTTAAATGGCAACATATATATTTTTGGCTATATTCGGATTGGTTTTTTTTTTCTGAATTCAACGATGTATAACATGCTTATTTTTGATAAACGTTTATTGCAAAAAAAAAAACTTTATAAATTTCATCTTTGTCTTCCATTATTTATAAATATTCGAATGTGTCATGAAACATTGGAAATGTAAGTATTATAAATATTATTATAAGAAACAAAACACTTTACAATAAATGTTGAAATTGCCCGCCACCTTGTTCAACACATATCGCACATCTCCTAATTACTCCAAAGGTCACATTTAAAAGACAAGCGGCAGGTACTTCTTGACAAGTGTTAATAATTCTTTGTCTTAAAATGTCAACATTTTCTGGAGTTGTTAAATAAACTCGATCTTGTAGATAAGCCCACAACCAAAAATCGAGGGGCGTAAGATCCGGTGAACGCGCAGGCCACTCGATAGGACCGGATGTTCCTATCCACCTATTTCCAAATTGGGTGTTCAACAAATCAGTATTTACTCTGGCGTTGTGCGCGGGAGCCCCATCTTGTTGAAAAAATATTCTATTTAAATTTGCCAAAGGTAATTCATCTAAAAAGTTTTGGAGATTTTCGTGTAATAAAGTGTAGTATTTTTCTTGATTTAAGCAACCATCTATGAAAAATGGCCAAATTAATTGATCACCTAAAATGCCACACCAAACATTTACGTTGAAACGTCTTTGAAAATTATTTTCAATTACAAATCTCGGATTGTCTGCACTCCACTGTCGATGTATGTTTCTATTAAAAATACCGTTGTTGCTAAAAGTGCATTCATCAGACTAAATTATCCTTCTGTAAAAATTCGGGTCTTGTTCTAATGATTTACATAAATACGACAAAACTGGATTCTTCGGCCAGGATCATTTTGTTCTATTGCATGATCTTTTCGAGCTATGTACGGTTTAATTTTGTGTTTTCTTAAAATATCATGATCTGTAGTTTTTGATACCCCATTATTATGTGCATTTTCGCGATTCGATGTTCGTGATTTTTGCTGTACTGCAAGAAGAACATCTAATTCCTTATCTTCGGAGAATTTCCGTTTTTGTGTTTTTGGTTTGGTAAATGATCCATAATTTCTTAAATTCTTTTCAATTCTCTGAAATATTTTCGAACCTGGAACTTCTCTGTCCGGAAAACGAGCACTGTACCGACGAACTGCTTGAAGGCGATTTTTATTACATTCAAAGAACACTTGTAACAATAAAAATACGCTTTTTGTTGCGGCAAAACGTTCAAACAGGATAATACAGAAAACTTAATAAAGTCAAACTGACACTTAAGGCACATTGACATAATGCTAGTGGACTGGGCCAAGTCTACTATAATGAAAGATGAAATTTATAAAGTTTTTTTTTTATTTTTTATTATTAGGAGATGTGCGATATGTGTTAAACAAGGTGGCTGGCAATTTCAACATTTATTGTAAAGTGTTTTGTTTCTTATAATAATATTTATAATACGTACATTTCAAATGTTTCATGACACATTCGAATATTTATAAATAATGGAAGACAAAGATGAAATTTATAAAGTTTTTTTTTTGCAATAAACGTTTATCAAAAATAAACATGTTATACATCGTTGAATTCAGAAAAAAAAATACAATCCGAATATAGCCAAAAATATATATGTTGCCATTTAAAATAAAAAACTTGACTGTCGTTTGACATTAATGAAAACAATTGAAAACAAATAAAACACTGCTATCTTATAGTGTTTTTGATGCTATTAAATTTACTTTTTGTTTAAATAAAACCGGACAATAAATAACGGAATTATGAATGTGGGCGTTTTTTACGGGACAGTCTGTATATTTGTATTAACGAGGTGAATAAATTAGGATTAATATAGTTCAATAGTTTTGTTGCACTGTACTCTTTCATTGTCGTAAATTTTAAATGACTGTCATCTGTATTTCTCGTGTATATGTTTTCTATGCAGACATCACACTGCTTGATCATTTTATTTATTCTTTTTGTGACAAAACCAGCCACGTAAGCAGCAATATTTTCTTCTAATTTTGTGATGGAGTGATTTATAGGTGATGGTTATATTTGGACCTTTTTTGATTCCTTCACATCTTTGCTAACTGCCCTTAAACAATAAAATTATTATTATTTACATGTAATTAAAATATCATCAAAAAGTACTATCATTATTATTGTTATAAGATATTAACCTATTTGAACAAATTTTTCCAGAGTTAACAAAACAACAGTGTTCTAGGTCTTTCATGATAACAGACGAGCCACGTGATAAATAGTTACAAAACAGGGTCGACAAATATACATTGATTTGAGTCAGCTGTTGTTAGTAAATAATCTATAATGTTAGATTTATGTCATTTTGATATATTTAAAACTCCTTTTAATGTATCAGAATAATTGATACATACATGAGTAGGTAAACCCCACCAGTTTTGTATAATACAAAGGTATTTTTAATAATATAAAATATTATTAAAAATCTGGTGTGAAGAACACAAATACAGGTTCACTATTAATATTTTTGTGAACGTGTCCGAACATATCCCTCCCCAGAGACGTAGATACGTATTTCGCCTTTCTACAGGCTCATCGGTACGCCCCTGCTGGAGAAAGGATATCATCAGACATATTCACAAAAAAGAACCAAATCGCCACATCACAGAAATTATCCAGACCGAGCGTAGAAGTAAATTCAATTTGTGAATGTGTCTGATGATATCCTTTCTCCAGCAGAGGCGTACCGATGAGCCTGTAGAAAGGCGAAATACGTATCTACGTCTCTGGGGAGGGATATGTTCCGATGAGCCTGTAGAAAACCGAAATACGTCTCTACGTCTCTGGGGAAGGATATGTTCGGACACGTTCACAAAAATATTAATAGTGAACCTGTATTTGTGTTCTTCACACAAGATTTTTAATAATATTTTATATTATTAAAAATACCTTTGTATCCTATTAATGTTCTTTATTTGATTAAATATACCAAAAAAATACAAACAAAATCATAATCTATATACATGTGAATTTATTTATTTTAGACTACATATACAAAAATAATACACAAGAATCTATATATATATATTAGAGATTAAAGGGCTTGTAACATTGTGCTAAACGTATAATATAAATAAAAAGAAAACAATGTTAATATGAAATACTGGTTTTATTCAACATTTATGCTGTCTTCTGAATCAGAATTACTTAATTTATTTATTTTAGACTAGGTACATATACAAAGATAATACACGGAAAATCTATATACATATTACAGATTAAAGGTCTTGTAACAATGTGATAAACGTATGATATGATATAAATGACAAAAAAAATATTGATATGAAACACTAGTTTTATTCAGAATTTACGCTGTCTTCAGAATCAGAATTACTTTCATTGATTATAAATGGTAATATCTCTTGCCTTTCAAAACCCACTTCCCTATCCCACCATTTTTTAATTTCCTTTTCGCAATGGTTAATGCTGTAAGCCCAAATGTCAGGGGTTACTTGGTTTAATGCCTCTTTCCATAATCTTACACATTCTTCTTCTTTCCTACCATATTTTCCTATATCATTTTTGTAATATGTTTTTATTATACCCCACACGAGTTCTATGGGGTCAAATATACAATGATAGTGGGGAAGTCGAAGAACTACATGTCCATATTTCTCTGCTAATTTGTCAACTTCAAATATAGTTCGTGGTTTATACTTTTAAGTAAATAGATAAATGAAATTATTGAATAAAATAGTTAAATATATATGTACAAACCGTTCAACTAAATCCAATAATTGTATTTTTAAAGCAGTTCTGTCATAACCAATATTATTATTGGTCAACTATGTCTGAATATCATTTTTATTAGAAGATGATGTTGGCGTTTTATTTTTAATAATATTATGATAACTTGCATGATCTAAAACAATTGTGTAGGGTTCCTCTAAATTCATAAGGAGTTAATGTTCAAACCAATATAAGAAATTGTCCCGGTTCATGTCACCGTGATAATCCAGATACTGACTATTTGTTGTAAATATTAATTCAGCCTCAGGAATAAATCCATTAGAATCACCTGCATGTAATACAATGTAGCGTAACTGTTCATGTTTCATACGAACATATTGTTGCAAGGACGTATGTAATACGTTTTAATGCAATATGTGGGAGTTCCATTAATGCTCGTTTTGGATCATTGTTCTGTAATGACAACCTATTCTATGTAATAGTTTCCATAAAGATGTATTACCACCAGAAAAAAGTTCCTTTTCTTTGAAAGTATTATTCAAAGATGAAATCGCAATATGCTGTTCTGTAATGAATTTAGATATTGATTTTATAAATATAAGTACTAAATTACTTTAAACTTACTGTTTTTATACATGTCATAAACTGTGTTTCTAATTGCACATTGATGAAAATCATCAACATTTATGACAGGCTTATTTTTAGTCCGTTTTCGCTTTGGATTAGATGCTTCAATCCCCATTTTTGACGCAGATGATATTTTATTTATTGTGGCAATATGAATATTTAAAGCACTTGCTACTCTCTGTAACAAAAAAAAAGATTAGTGTTAAAATGTTTATGATAAGTAATAGAAAATATTACCTGTCGAACAGCAGAAAGCGGGAGTAATGGCCCATTATTATCGCGTTCTATTTCGAAATAATCTATCAGCGAACGAATTATTTCTTTCGCTTGTTTACCTAACGGTCTAGGCATGATTTAGTTGTGAAAACAACTAATCTTATATATAATATCGAATTATAAATAAAATGATAAAGGAACTTATAAATATGAACTCGTAAACAACTTATTCGAATATTTGACAGAATCCAAGCTGGCAATCATGCCCAGTTCTGGTACATAATATATTTACTTAATAGAGATAATCACTACGATTATTAGGTATTATTGTAATTTAAATGTTATTTGTTCCGAAGTAACTGTTTGTCACGTGCCTCATCTGTTATCGTGAATGACCTATATCATTTTCGCCGTTGCTGCCCACTGAGTGTTTTAGGGCAAAATTTTTAACGTACTCCTCTTTGTACTTTTATGTTTATAAAAATAATTGTAAGCATTAAAAACTACTTCTTGCGTTTGAGCCTGTATCACTTTATGATCCCCCAGCAAAGACATTATGTTCAGTTAAACGTCAATGACAAATATATTATGACTAGAGAACGGACGCAATTTCCATAAAACTCAATCGGCAATTGGAATTGTGTATAACGTCGCTGAGTACATCCCGGCATAATTCAATGAAGTATTTGTTTGACGTACTCAGCCACCTGGTCTCGCACGATAACAATGGACAACTGAGCTATTGTATTCGGAGAATATAGTGCTTTTTAAAGTGTTTTCATGAGCGTAGATAGAAGCGGGGTTTTTATAATGTATTTTAATTATTAGTTTATATTTCGTAAGATAAATAAAGTGCTGTGAGTAAGTTTCTTGTTTTCATAGTTTTAACTGTTAATTACATCGTAATTTTTGTTATAGATCCTGTTCTACCAATTATTTCGACGTAAGTGTGCATTGAATTTCGTTCAGTTTCAATAACTTACGCACACATTTTTAGTTTTCATTTATTTAGATCTAGAGCATTGTTTAAGTTACTTTTCAGACATGATATGGAAGAATGTCGAGAACGGCATTGTAAAACAATGGCGAGTTGGATTGACGGTCATACTGATTGTATGTCCATTGTCAGTGATTCCGAAATTTATTACAAAATCCGTAAAATATCGTCAAAAATTCGTCACTTAGGATTGCAAACACATCTGAACTCTGTAAAACGTTTATGGCGGCTAATATTCCATTAAATAAACTTAGCAATCCCACTTTCAAAATATTTCTTCAAAAATATACTGGTCGAAATGTTCCTGATGAATCAACTTTACGCAAATATTATGTTTCTAGGTACTATACGAGAACAGTAGAACGCATTAGAAGCCATCTTTTAAATCAATACATATGGATAAGCGCCGACAAAACGGTGGATATGCTAGGACGCTGTGTGGTAAATGTTGTAGCTGGTGTACTACATCCAACTATTCCCTATAACTCATATATAATAGCAACAAGTGTTATAAATAGAGTTGATGCGGAAACAGTTGCTGAAACCATTAAGGAGAATATGCAAAAAATGCTTCATTCGGACACCACGTACGAAGAAAAAATACTTTTATTTGTCAGTGATAGTGCTGCGTATATGTTAAAAACAGGCAGACTATTGAAGAAAACATATCCTAATATGCTGCATATTACTTGTGTAGCATATACTCTCCACAGAATCTGTGAATATATCGAGACACTTTTCCGGAAGTTGATAGACTTGTATCAGCTTTTAAAAAAGTTTTCAGAAAAGCACCATTGCGAGTAGCTCTTTTCAGGGAAAAATTTCCATCTCTGTCACTGCCTCCCACTCCAGTAATAACTAGATGGGGAACATGGCTGGAAGCTACTAGTTATTATGCTGAGAATTTCGATAGTCTAAAACATTTCGTAACACTGCTAAAGGAGGATACTAGAAGTATTGCTGAGTGCAAGGAGCTCACACAAATCCCAAATTTAAAAAATCAGTTGTACTTTCTTCACGAACACTTTGGAAAATTGCCAAAACTAATCACTTATTTTGAAAATAGAAATCTCAAATTAAATGGCGGATTAACCACATTAGATGTGGCTGTTAATAATTTGAAAAGTATTCCAAGTGACTTCGGATGTGGCCTTCGGCAAAAGTTTGAAGCAATTCTTAATAGAAATCCAGATTTAATTACATTGCAGCAATTATGTATGGAGACAATTCCACAAAATCTAACGGCTAAATATGAAGAAATAAAAGAATATTTCCAGTATGCACCTATAACCAGTTGCGATGTAGAAAGGACGTTTTCTATTTATAAGGATGTACTTAATTCAAAGAGAACAAAATTGACAGAAGAAAACCTTGAGAAACTATTGCTAGTCAATATTAATACTCCTTTACTCAACTTGAACGACAAAATGAACAAATACAAATGTTCCAATTATATAGAAATAAAATTAAAAACTTTAAAAATACAACTTTTCAACAAATACGTATGTATTTCGTAATTTTAGAGATCACCACCCGTTCGTTTTCCAATTATATAAATAAAATTGAAAACTTTATAAATACAACTTTTCAACAAATAAATATGTATTTCGTAATTTTATAGATCACCACCCGTTCGTTTTGCAATTATATAAATAAAATTAAATATTTTAGAAATACAGCCTTTCGCCAGTACTGCACTGAGTGGTAAGCGTGTCCGTTCCCTAATTATGACAATTACTTGAGTAGTGAGGGTGGACGTTTTTAAAAACGGCTTCTGTGCATCCCCTTCTCGCGCCAAATTAATTGGCGCTTGCTATACATAAAATTTAAAAAAAAATCGGAAAAAGTTAATTCGTATATTGCAAAAATAAAAAAACCAACAAGTAATTAACAAGTAGTTAACAGGTAATCAACAAATGGCTCACACGCCGCAGTTAATGTAAAATGAAATTTAAGTTATGAAAAAATTGACACTGAGATAGTGTCATCAAAAATTAAATTTCATATACTTATTTAATTATAATATAAATTATAATAATTATTTAATGGTAATTGCTTATCGTTTACTTTATGTGGTTGCTTATTTATTATTTCAAAGGCAGTGTTTAATTTAGTGTTTTCATTCTCTTATTTCCGAACAATGTACGGAATAATGTATTTTGCTTTGTACTTGGTTTTACTGTCGGCGAATAAAGAATATCATTACTAGTAAAAGATCATTTGAATCAGCTATAAACCTTTGAAAATTAATAAACAAATAACACCACCGTAAAAATATTTTCAATGTAAAAATTCATCCGGACGTCGATAAAATTAAAAAGGAAATTGCGCGGGTTAGTTCCTTATTAAGATCGTCTTCAAAGCATAATAAAAATGACGCAGACAATGATCGTTTCCCAAGTTAATCCTTTGCAAATCGAGTCCGTTACTTCAGTTTATAAGTAGCGTTTATGATAATATGAGCTTAGTAATCCTCTCCTTCAAAGGAATCAAAAATCTAAGGCATAAACGTAGAAGTTTTACCTGTAACGATAAAGCTTCTTCAGATTAAGATCGGCAATCGTTGCATTATCCCGAAAAAATTCTGTTTGCCTTATACTGAGGCATAAAATTATTCTTGCGAATATCTCGTGGAAAATGTATTTTCTTTTATTACTTTTTGTTAAGGAATATTCTCATTATTAATATTTTCGTCGGCGAAAGTTTTTATTACGTATATTTGAAACAGACAAGTTTCAACAACTAGGAGTTCGCAAAGTTATTTGCTTATAATTATTCTTATTTAGTTCGAAACGTTCTTAATTAGAGTTTAATAATAACATATTCTATTTTGTAACTGATCCAATTAAGTTGCACGTTGGTGCACATTTTAAGTAAGAGAAGGACTTAGAATACTGAATTGTAGTACATACGAGGCACGTCTCGGAAGTAATGAGAACGAATACATTGTCAAGTCTTTAATTGAATGTATCTATAATTTAACATTGTCCTCTTTAAAGTATGCTCCTTGGGAATACACACAGCATCTCTAGCGATTTTTCTATATTTGATAACAATTCTGGAAGACTTGTCCCTTTAGGTAGTTTAGAGCCTAGTCTAAGTGGCAGACAGGGCGGCGCAGCTCTTCTGGAGATGCAGAAGAGCTGTTGGCAAGATCTGGGGACAAAAACCAAATGTGGTACACTGTTTGTACACAGTCGTAATAAGACCAACGATTACCTATGGAGGAGTTGTCTGGTGGAGGAGGACGGAGCGGAAGAGCTTCTGCATGGAATTGAGACCAAAGACAATTAGACAGAACCGTCAACGTTGATTACCTACCACGGATGGTCAATTAAGCTAAAAGTTTCTGTTTTTTTTAAATTTTGAATTGATTTATCATCCTCGTAATTGTCCATGTCCCTTTCAGTTAATTTAAGTTCCTTTTTCTTGTTTGTCACGCTGCGCACATTATTTACAACATCAAAATCTTAATTTACCCAGTATCTAGTATTCAATCTAGTTTTACGCGTTGAATTATTAAAATTTAGTCTTTCTCTATACATATTCAATTTTTTTTGTTTACCTTTTGTTACAACGTAATTTTAAGTATCATTTCAATTAGTTTTATTTAATTAATGTAAGAGCATCCTAGGCTATTTTTTTCTCATTTGGTTTGCTATATTTTAAACGATTAAATTTAATTCAGGAGTACAACGTCATTACACACATGTTACTCGTTAACAAAAAACAACTTGAGCTTTAAATGTCTTAAGATTGTTGAGTTTTTTCTTATTTATTTTTTTGCGCAAAGTAGAAACGTGTGTAAGGATATGGTTTCCTATATCTACGCGTTAAAAAGAAAATTTAGTTTTCTAGTTTGCTTTTCTAAATTTGTGATTTAAAATTTTGGATTTACACTTCCTCCATTATTTGTTAATTTAATTATAATAATTCATTCCTTTTTTTCTTAATATATTAAAATCGCTAACATTGGTTGAATTATTTCCACTTTTTAACTTTGTTAATTTTCACTTAGTTTATTTTTAATATATAAGTGTCCCGTATCGTTATGTTCAAATTTTAGTAGACTTCATTCCTACCTTTAGACAACGGTTAAAGGTAGGAATTATAATAAATCAAAACTAGGGAACAGCAAAAATTTGTTGACACATAATTTCTATAAAGCAGTGTTGAGAGAAATATAGGTGATATTCATATTCATATAAATATAAAACACTTTCCTGTTCTATAGAATGCACAATACACAATACACGACTGTAAATTGGAACTAAAATAAACAAAATATAATACAAATATGTAGTATTAAGTAATATAATAACTTATTATATTACTTAATAACATAATAACAGCACTGTTCGTGATAGTATATCTCTAGATATTAATAATGTTTCGCATGCGGGAATCAATTCGTTAGTCACGCCTCTGCTTTCGCTCCGAATTGGTCCACTCTAGTCATTACATGTATGTATTACCGAATATTGTAATTACCAGTTTAGTTTCCAGCCCTATAAACTAGATTCCTCTTTCGTTGAGGACGTTGTCTAAAGATGTCATTATTTAATTTACTATCTCGAAAATCGACTTAAGTTTTCATATTTCTTAGTTTCTACATTAAGTAATATATTCTCCATTAAAATAGAAAAAAAACACATTACGTGTTTGTAGAATTTAGTGTCTCGAATACCGTCCCATAAATCCGGTAGTCGTTAATAACGACGCCCGAGCTTTTACAATAAAAGACGCAAAAAAGACGACGGACAGCTAAAAAGAGCGAAAGGTAATAATGCGTCGGTAGGTAGCGGAATTAAACGACAACGGTGACTGTGATGCGAAAATATTACAGCTTCGTACCGTTAGGGAACCGCGCTTTCGCCGAGAATGGTGAACAGAATCGAGTGGAATACTTATTTTCGACGAGATTTAAGTTCCCACCTATAAATAAGAAACTCGCTAAAACTGCAACAAGACGTAAATTATTGCGCTCTCATCTCGCTCACCAGACTTAAGGAGCTTCATTTTTATGCATTCCTATTTTATTCCACTGTTTTATTTCTCGTTCACCCGCCCTGAAATTTTGGATGAAGATATTAAGTCAGTTTTAAATTTAAAGGCAATAGAATACATTCGGAGGAATCTTACGAGGACGGATTGATAAATAAGGTCCAAACGCCAGTGTGTGAGTAGTGGTGATAGAAATAAGACCTAACCTGCAAACCGTAATTTCGAGTGTGTGCTGGGACGAGATTAGCACACAAAATTTAATTCGCCTGTGTATAGTCGTTGAGTAATTGTGTCATTTACCATGTGTTGGATTTCTGAGATTTGTACCAAGCAACGATCCCTGATCAAGGTTGCCCGCTCATCGAAACTTACAGGCATTTGAAGGCTGTTTATAGCTCACTAGTGAATTCGGAGTGCATAACTCTTTTGTAGAAGTGAAATGAAGTTGTTTGAAGATAAACGATTAGGTAGACCAGTATCAGCAACGCATGAGAAGAATTAATGCATTGAAGCCAGGAAATCGCAGGATTACTCAAACATAAATTGATCGGTAATTAGGAATTAGTCAAAAAAGAGTTCAGTATAGTTGTAAGTGCTGATTAGTTAAAAGATTTTCCATGCTGTTAAAATATAAACAATTATTTAACTGTGCAGTAGAGCAGACCAATTTCCGTGCGCGCCATGAGCGCCGGTATGGGAGTGTAATTCGTAATATATTAGAATATACGATAGAATAGGGACGCAACATGAGCTTGTTACCGATATAAATATAGAAGTAGAGACATTTATTCTATCAGAAATAATTAAATATACATTTGGTTTTCTGCTATTAAAGTAATATGTATAAACACACGAAAAATAAGAATAGTACATATTATAGCAACGTTGTATGTACCTATAAATAAAATGGAAAATGTATGAAATCAGTGATTGTGTGCACGACAGAGGATTTAAAAAAACACTTACCGTTTTAAGCGTCTTCCAAGGATTAACAAACTGGAGAAACTCGATTGTATATTTTCAACATCAGGTGCGTTTCTAAGGTTATTTCTGAAAAACATGTCCGCCGTGAGGAAAAAATATATTTATATTCGGAAAACGAGCGTTCTACATCTAGTGATGTTATATTCGCATAATCAAAATACTTTTTTAAGCAACTTAACGCATCTTTAGACGTGCCCTCACAAATACGTGTTAAGGTGTCAAACTCTGCATTTCTGTCTAAAACACTTTCAAATTTAATTAGAACACTTTCACTTTTTGCGTCTTCTACAGCACACAATTGTGCGTGAACATCTTTAACGATTTGCTGTGATTCCCCTAACGACAGCGACGAATTTTCTAATTTTGTTATTGCTTCTTCTAGTCCCAAGTAATTCTCACGAATACTATGTTAATCCATTTTAATCTGGGCATCTTGAAATTTTTCTGGCTTGTATTGATAGCTGCACTTTCTTTCGGATCGACTGATAAAACCACGTCCTTAATTTTTTCAAAATGTTCATGATAGTAAAATCCCGCCCGTAACCATGTACCCCAACGTGTCAGAATCGGCTGTGGTGGCTCAGAGATATGGGGACACAATTCGTGAAATTTCCGAATACGTTTTGGAGATTTCAGGAATACTGCCTTTGTACTCGATATTAAAGCATATACCTCTGGATAACATCAACGAACCTGTTCTGCCACAAGGTGTAGAGCATGGAATTTACAAGTAATATGTAACAAGTTAGGACAATATTTTCTAAGAGACCGGCCTACAGAACACATGGTTGCGGCACCATCGGTCATAAACATTAATACTTTGTCTTTGGAAAGTTTAAATTTTTCCAAATTATCTAATAGCACCTCTGAAATTTTTTCGGCATTACATGGTTCTAGTCGTCTGAAGACGTTGGTTGATGTGGTTTCATATTACGCGCCATCACATTAACTACAGATTCTTTTTTGCTGTCAGTTGTTTCGTCCACACATAACTACAGTTTTTTATTTTTCAGTTCGGCTTTGATTTTATTTTCAACCTGTTTACGCACCGATGGTAAATTCCTTCGTAACGTTGTCGTGCTCGGTAATGTTTGATTCGCGTATTTATACCAAAATGAAATAAATGAATCATTACTTATCAAGGTAAACGGCAGTGTACACACAATCATAGTTACACATAGTTCATGTATAAACTGTTGTCGATTAATTTTGTTATTATTGTGCTTCGAACTGCTTACGTGTTCTTTACAATGTGTTTTTGACCAACACATTAGATATGTATTGCATACTAAACATTTAATTTTTGAGCCATCGTATATTAAGTCCGTGAAATCTATAATAAACTTATTCATTTCGTCTGCTTACACTTACATGCAGTCTAAGCAAGTACCAAACACATACTGAATGCTTTTTATTAGTTCTGATGCAATACAGTCATCCTCACATCGGCGTACATGGCGTGCACGGAAATTGGTCTGCTCTACTGATCAGTAACGCTGGGATTATACTTAAAGATGTGCAAAAAATAAAATATATGCACTTTGCATATAATCCGGTCTCTAAGTCATGTGTATTAGTCCTTTAACGTATGGAACATAAGTTTGGAGAAAAAAATCAGAGGTTAAAATCTATTAGTAGTAAAAATTTTATTAAAACATATACAGTGGGTAATTATTATACACTATTGCGTCATACAAAAACTAAATTCACAAAACTGATAAGGGCCCATGGTCCTCAATGGCGGGCAAGTTTGGTAGAATTCTCCCCATCATTCTCAGGACGACGTTTATTTCACTTCTCGGATATTCTGGAATATTCTGGCCCGTAACTGTGCTTCATTTTGGGCTTCCCATCCCTTGTCATAAACTTTCCTGCTCAGTAGTGCCAAAAATTTTTCAATGGGGCGCGCATGGGGTACGTTGGAGGGGATTGTCTTCCTTAGGTACATAATTCACGTTGTGTTCTGTTCACCAATTCTGAGTGATTATAACATAATGGCATGATGCCAGAGCGAGTCAGAATATTACCATTTGGATGATGGGCATTGTTGAAATTTTTCAATTTAGATAGACATTTGCAAATATAGACGTTTGCATCCACAGCTTCAATTCTAACTCTCCCAACGTAAGGTCTTGAAATTCCAGATTGAGAAATAGCGCACCAGACCATAATCTCGTCGACAAATTTCTTTTTCGCTTTGAATTTTACGTTGTCAGGACAATTTGCAAAATTGGACGTGTAAAATCGATCGTTACCATTTATTTCCGAATTGGATAATGTGAAATATTTATCATCGTCTAAAACAATAACTCTGTTGCCAATAAAATGTTCACGCCTTAATGTTTGGCAGCATCTGGGGATTCTCTCTAGCTGGGTTGCTGTGTATTTGGGACACTTCCTTCTTTTTCGATATTCTAATCCATTTTTAGTACCAAATCAGTCCTATGCGCAATTCCAAATTCACGGCCTAAAATGCGCATAGACGTCCCAACACTGTCTTGAGCAGATTGAATGGGTCTGTATACTCCATGTGGGGCCAAAGCATTCCTTAATTGTGCGGTAAATGATTGACAGTCCAATATTTTGGTTTCGAAATATCTCGCGGTTAGGTACTCGTCCAACTAAATTATATATAGACTTGCGTATTTAAATCTTGTATGACATCTTTCAGAACTATTTCTGACAAATCTAACATGTCGTCATAGTAACTAACAAACATATTTTCTAGTCCAGTGCAAACTAGTTTGAATCATTTTTGGTAATAACATTCCTCGTCAAAACAATTTCTCAAAACTTATGTTCCATACGTTATCAGGTAAAATTTCACGAAACGATAGTTGAACTATCATGCTCATAAAGGATATTATTCGATTATGCGGTGTTCCTTTAAACGGACAATTTTTTTGACACTTAAATGGTTTTAAAACGGAACTTGCTACCTAAACGCGACCAAAATTAGTTAAAACAAGTAATAAGGAGGTAGCGCGATGTTCTGGTTGCTGTCCTCCTCTGGCCTGAACCTACCTGATGATGGTCGTCCCCAGGAAAGTACTCTGCCGGTTAACTGAGTCAAATAACGTAGAGTGTCGCGAGTTCCAAATGATCGCTTGATGTAGATAAAGACGCCACCGTTTCCAACCTGCAGAGAATCCTAGAAAACGGAAGCAGGCGGGACCCTGGTAACTTCAAAATCAACCAGAGAGAGAGTCAGCCCCCCTACTACTTGTTTCAGATACAAATGCGAGTCTTTGCTTCTCTCAACACTTGTAGGACAGGATTCAAATAAACCCAAGTCATCAACAATAACAAAGTTTATTAACAAAAGTTGGTTCAATATATCAAAAGTTCAATAATAAGATGTCGTAGGACACAAATTAACAAATGTATAACAGATAGAACAATGCCAAAACTACTAATACTAAGTAGATATCAACCAGGCAATTAGATAAAAATAATTAATTAATATAATGAAATAATAAGACGATACAAAAATTATCTAATCAGCGATAATACGTTATTAAAGAAAAACTAAATATTATTATTTAATTTTATAAAATTCATACATCAATGCAAATATTTTTTAATTAAGAAAAATAACTAGACTAGGTAGTTTTAATTGAAGTGAAAAACAAAGGCAACAACAGTCGCTTGCGAAGTTTCAAAGAGTTAGATAGCTGTGCATCTAAATAAATGAGTAACACGTAATACTATCTAAGTTCGCCAAGGCAAAATAAAGGTTTAGCTTGAAATAGGATATAAATCCAAATTCTCCCAGTAATATTCCCCTGATCACCCTAGTATCGCTCAAGGCGCAATACAGAATTTTCAAAAACACAGGTTCACCTGTCAAGATAACAACACCCTGTATACACAGGTGATAAAATTTTGAAAGATAAAGTTATATACGTTTTAAGATCAAGACATTAATTAAACAGAACTCAAATTATGTATACGTAATAGTGGTTCTTTACAAATAGTTTGCAGAGTATATTAAAAGAAATCTAGATCTACGACGTAACCCCAAGATATTTATAAATTTGTACGAAGGCCCGACTGAAGGTTCTAAGCCTCGTTCAATAATCTAAACTAACTACTGGCTGCTGGTGAAGCTAGTCAACCAGTTAAATATTGACATAAAAGGATATGTTTGAATTCAGGCGAATAAAGCCTATCTGTCAAAGTTTAAAGTTAAAGCCTTGAATGCTATCTAAATTTTATGAGCAAAATAAAATTGATGTACAGAGAAGTGAATAGCTTCTCTAGTGCCTACTTTAGATTAAATAAACAATCAATTAACTAAAATTTTGATAAAGAAAGTATCGGGTTAAGTAACAACCAACAACTAAAAATAAAATAACATCATCTACTTAGCTTGACAACCACAATGTTCAAATTCCAAATCCTTTTTTCTGTATGCCCTCACAGAGGTAGAACAGGAATGTCGATTCCTAATAAGATTCAATGGAGATCAACCGCCATTTTTCCAGAGATCACCATTGTAACAAAATGCCAGAAACGGGTAGCTCTGAAGATACCAAAACACCCTTGGGGGTGGATTGAGGATTTCTGTACGAAACTCCTTCCAAAAGATCCCAATTCACGTAGATTCGCTGCGAGGAAAATTGCGAATGCAAAAATAAGAATCTGCCTTCCACGTGATGTTCCACGAAATTAATTTCAAAGTAAATAAAAACGGTTTAAATACTTAAAAAGTGAAGAATAGCTCCAAAATTAAATCCTAAGGAAGAAAAAAGAATCGAATAAGCAAAAATACAGAAGATAATGTTATTTCTTACTGCAAGTCTAAGATCACTCACAAAACACGACAAGTTCTAACGACGTTGACGAACGATCTGCGTCTAATCGAGACGAAAGGGTATGGGTTGGAGAACCGACATACGTCATAAACAAAAGCGCAGATCGGAAGTTTCGACAGAAACGGAATTAATTTTCCATAAACCCTAACAAGGTGTAAGAGAGCACAACAAAGCTATCAAGCGAAAGTACGCTAATTAAAACACCGCAATAAAGGTGAATTAACCAAATACAGGTCTTACCAAACGTAAAGCGATCTATAAACAGAAGATCACAAAATGTTATGAAGATGGCGCTTCACGTGAAAGAAATGAACTGTACACAAGATTACGTTAATTGAAACTTTAATCAGATAGATAAATACCTTAATAGGTTCACAAAATTCTAGGAAAAATTCACACGATAGAAGAATTGATTACAGAGTAACCAACATTGAATTAATAGTAAATATAAAATGTAACGTGACTAGGCATAAAAATTTCGAAGATGTCGGCCAGCGTCCTGGTATATAAAAAAAAAGACCGGGAAAAATATCGAGTATATAGTGGCAACCAAAATATTAGAACATAAATAAATTTTTAAGAATAAACCAAGTTTGAAGATGCCCATAACGATTGATAATTAATAACAAAATTGAATAAAATAATAATAAACGAAAATGTTGAATATGAAAAGCCTAAGATGTCTTTACGTAAGTGAATAATGAAATAAATTCATTAAAAATTCCCGAATGGTCTATAAGTAATTTTCGAGCGTAACAAACTCTGTACTATTATTACAATAAACGGGATATCCCTTTAATGAGCGAGTTTGATTGTATTTGCAAAAATATATTGAGTTTTTTATTACAGCAGACACTTTTTAAATAAATGCGATAACGATCGTTTAACTAAAGGAAATTTTCGGTTCATAATACAACACGAAAAACAAATAAAATCAATAAATTCTATTACACTCATGTATTTATAAAATTCAATGAGGTATAGCCTAGAATATCTAATAAAAGAACATACATATATCGGACAAAGTCAATATAACCCGATGATCTATTAAGTCAACATATTTCGTAAATTGTTTTATTAAATATTCAACAAACGATTCTTGACATTGTACCAGCTTTCCCACATACCATACCCCGAAGACTGACTGTATAACGTTGTACAAAAATAATAACTCTTCAAGTCTCTTCTATTATATACCGCAAGTCGTGTTTATAAATATTTGCTGTCGAGAACTTCGGACATTTAAAAAGACATAAAGCAAATTTACGCTGACATGTTCCTTAAATATTAATCAACGTTTTCGAGTATATTTAATTTGATGTGTCACGAAACTGAAAGTTTAACAAATAATCGAGCCGTAACTCATTGAAATTTAACCGTGAAGCGTGAGTTTTATCAATTTCATGACCTTTTAGGCGCAGGCGACGAAACGACATACACCCTATTTATCATATTTTGTGCGCTAATTAAAAACGTTTTGTTAGACTTAAATAATTGGGCTAAATAATTTTTGGGTGTTTAATATCTTGGCGCTTACTTCAAGTTTGGTCGATCGAAGGCAGGAAAGCAGGATACAAAGGAAGCTTTTATTGATAAATATACAAAGACATTAATAACAAGGAGTCGTTTCATTCTGATTTGTTGTCAACCACTTAGGTATAGTTCATAGTTCTGAACCGGTAAGGAAATAATGTTGGAAATCCTGGTAGCTTTCCAATTCAAATGATTTCACATAGAACATAGGTTGACAAGATTGTTGTAACAAAAATGCTCTTTTTTAATTAATTGTACCTGGCTTTAGACAATGTAGGTAGAATTACAATGAGAGGAAAAACACTTTTATGTTTCACTGAAGAATTCGAACGTTGACGGATTAGTCTTAGAGACGATCCAAGAGCACTCTTGATGTTGACATTAGTTAATGAGCAGCGCTGAATGTTTTTCTATGCTTTCTCTTTATTTGAAAATACGACCAAAACACTGGATTATACTGTACGCTGGATTATACTGTACGCTGGATTATACTGTACGCGAGACAGAATCAAGTGTTTTGGTCGTATTTTCAAATAAAGACAAAGCATAGAAGAACATTCAGTGCTGCTCATTAACTAATTTCAACATCAAGAGTGTTCTTGGATCGTCTCTAAGACTAATCCGTCCACGTTCGAATTCTCCATACCAACAAAAAATTGATCACTGAATTGGTGCTTTAATACCAAATACAGAAACCAACTCGTCGGGACATTCTTGTTGAGATAATTGTCTTCGGAAATTATAAAGAATGATTGCGCGAAAATTTTCACAATTTAATTCTATTTTTCTACTAACTTTTACAGTGCGTTATAGCTACAACACTACACGTAGCCCACTGAAACTTTAAATTTAGGCTAACTAAAGATGGAGGTTGATTTTTAGTATGTACGAGGGCCATCCGGAAAGTAGTACCCGTTAGGGCCGCATGAAGCGCTGACGACTCGGGTAGCCGCTGGGCAAGGTCAGGCCGCGTCAATAGCTTGTCTGCCTGCTCTGTGCGAGGTTGCCTGACGCTAGCATTGCCTGTGTTGTGTCTGTGATCGTTTATAATGTTTAAACAAATCGAGAACCCCGCCAGTTGTGAATTGAGGGCCGTGATTAAATTTCTTAATGCACGAAATGTTCGACCTTGTGATATTCATCGCCAATTAAAGGAGGTGTATGGAGACAATGTGATGGACGAGTCGTCTGTTCGGCGCTGGTGTCGCAACTTCAACCTTGGGAGGGGGAATACACACGACGTGGAGCGTTCAGGGAGACCATCTGTCATTACAGACCAAATGCTGAGCTCAGTAGACGAATGCGTGAGGAACGATCGGCGCATCACAATTGATGAATTCTGTGAACATTTTCCTAATGTGTCTCGAACAATTGTTCATGAAATTGTCAAAGACCATCTGCATTATTCAAAAATCTGTGCAAGGTGGGTCCCTCGCATGCTTACAGATTAGCACAAAACCAAGCGTATGGCTGCAGCACTGACGTTTCTGGGACGTTATTCCGATGAAGGAGACTCTTTCCTGACTCGCATCATTACTGGGAACGAAACATGGGTTTGTTATGCATCACCTGAGGGTAAACGACAGTCAATGGAGTGGCATCACGCTCATTCACCAACCAAACCAAAAAAATTCAAGACAGTTCTGTCCACCAGGAAACTCATGGCAACTGTTTTCTGGTATCGACGAGGTGTACTGCTCATTGATTTTATGGCCCGTGGAGACACAATTAATGCTAATGCGTATTGTGAAACATTAATTAAATTACGGCGAGCAATACAAAATCGACGGCGAGGTCTATTGTCTACAGGCGTCATTCTCCTTCATGACAATGCCAGGCCTCATGCAGCTGCGATAACACAACAACTTTTGCAGCAATTCAAGTGGGAAACTTTCGACCATCCACCGTATAGCCCGGACTTGGCCTCTTCGGATTTTCATCTCTTTACGAAGCTTAAAGACTTTCTGGCGGGAAAAAGATTTGACAGCGATGAAGAACTTAAACGAGGCGTGACTACGTATCCCAATACGCTGGCGGCGGAGGACTATGACGCTGGAATACAAAAACTCGTCACACGTTATGACAAATGCCTCAATTTGCTTGGTGTTTATGTGGAGAAGTAGTGTAAAGTATGCTCTTTCCAATAAATATGTGTATATTTGTTAATATTTACTCCTGTGTCTTTATTGCACAAACGGGTACCACTTTCCTGATGGCTTTCGTACATTTGGTTAGTATCGCCGTATATGTCACAGTATGCAAAACATAAAAGACATCCCTCGTATATCTGTAGTGGTACGTACTGACGATTCCTTAGTAAGATGAAACACATTCTGTGCATCTGTAGAGATACTTTCTCACATATATAAACCTGTATTGCGTTATTCACATCCGATCTTGAATAATATTTTTATTATTAAAAATGTTTTGTTTTAATATACAAGGTGTCCCGTATCGTTATGTTCAAATTTTAGGAGTGTAAAGTAGACTTCATTTCAAGTACCAAAAACGCAAAACTTGTATATCCATTTTTATTTGTTTCAAAGTTACAGATCTATGAATGTGATTTTCAGATCATGAAAAAAAATATATTCCTAAAGTCAATACAAACTGATTTTATTTAAAAAAGTTCAATTAATAATATTTTCGAAATGTCCACCTCCTTGTTAAACGCAGGCTTGTGCCCGTAAGCCAACAGAAGAAGTACTTATCCGAATTTCATACTTGTCTTGTCGGATTTGCTCGGCAGCCAGGTGAATACGATCCAACAACTCTTCTCTTGTGTTCGAAACTTGCGCGTAGACTAAATTTTTCATGTACCCCCATAAATAAAAGTCAAGGAGATTAAGATCGGGTGATCTGGGTGGCCATGTAACAGGACCATCTCAACCAATCCATCTTGAATAATTGACGTTAACCCAATTTCGGACAGTAATTCCGAAATATGGTGGTGCCCCATCCATGTGAAACCATCTCGCATCTTTTGCGCGCCTTCGCCTTAGCCTTAGCAGCAATTTTGAGGGTAAATGAGCTATTTCATCTCGACCGGAAGATTTGGAATTACTTGGTGACTTAATAAAATAAGATAGTTCTCCTTCGCATATTGGGAATATATGGTGATTATGTGATAAAAAGATTCGGCAAAGAGGGCAAGTTTCAGTGTAGTGCTTAGAACTACGTGGAGGGGTCTAGAGGCCGTATCAAGGCGAGCGTTCAGTAACGTTTACGATCATGATGCAATTCTGCAAACCAATCGTAAACTGTCTTCTCTGATCGTGCTTCATTACCAAAAGTTGACCGAAGCGATATAATGCATTCTTGTGGAGTTTTTTTATAATCGTAAAAAATCATCCAACAAAAACCTTCACGAATAATCTCCATTATTTTACAAACTCACTATCTTAAAACTGTCACTGTCAATTAGGCATAGGGAATACATATGAGTACATACGATGTATGTGTATATGGAAAAGCCGATCCAATGCCGGCGAAGACCGCGACTGCCGGCAACGATTGTCTCCGATTGTTTCGCAAATACAAGTTAGCAGTAATCATTTGACCATCGACATAGGTACTTGTAATGCGTTCTAAAATAACATTTGAATTGCAAGGGATTTGCTTTTCTTATTTCTTTCAGTAGATGCAGGAAATTTTTAAGCTGCGGTGCGTCGCATAAACAAAAGCGTAATTCTAATAAAATTAAATAATAATCCTAATAAAATAAATAAAAAAGGATTCTAAAAATTATAATAAATTATACAAGGGGTTCAAAAATTCCTCCTTGCACAGCAAGATATTGCCCTAGGCGGTCGTAGAAATTATCTCTTACATTTGCTAACATGTCGGCAGTTAATGAATTCGCAGCCTCAGTTATTTTTGCTATCAAGACAACTAGATTTTCTGCTCTACCAGATTCATGAGTATAAACAATATTTTTTAGATATCCCCACAAAAAGAAATCATTTGGAGATAGGTCAGGAGATCGCGGGCGCCATTTAATGTTTCCTGTTTCAATAATAAGACGGTCCGGAAAAGTATTTCCTAGAAATTCCTTTACCCTCACTGCATTATGTGCTGGACAGCCATCATGTTGAAATCAAACGGTTTCCTGATTTATTCCAATGTTTTGAATGGCGGGAAGTATTTGATTTTTCAGTAATTCGAGATACTTGTTGGCATTTAATATACCATCAATAAAATAGGGGCCTATAGAATGGTCACCTAAAATATCTGCCCAAACGATTAATTTTGAGGATACTGAGTGCGATTTGCAAAATGCCGGTGTTGATTTTCCGAAGCCCAATATCGAAGAGCAGAGAGATTGTGCTTTCCGTGTAATGGAAAATTTGATTCATCGGTGAAGAGAATATCTTTAACGAAATTTTCATCTCGATGTATCTTTTCCATAACGTCTTGACAAAACTCCATTCTCCGGAAATTGTCCTCGGGAAATATTTCTTGAGTTTTCGAATATTTGAAAAATTTTAAACCATTACGTTTCCAAATACGTGAAATAGTTGTGTTACTTGTACCCAATTCCTCGGCAGGACTTCTAGTAGATCTCGTGTTATCAATTTCTACAATACTACAAATTAATACGTCCCGCTGTTCTCTTTCCCAATTTTTTGTGGTGATACCTCTCTTGGTTTGCATTTCGTACAGTTATTGAGACAGAAACAAGTTTCAAATTTATTTATAATATTATAAATTGTTTATCTGCAAGGTACAGAACGGTCTGCAAAAGTCAGCGCAAACAAATTCATGCACTCCATTGCAGACTTGCCAGCATAAAACCATTTTACTAGTTGAAGCTTTTCAGTGGGTGTATAAAGAGCCATTATACATGAATTTTATTTTACGCTTTCAAACTGTAACGGCCGCAGCTAGACTGAATGCAAAATTTCCAGTCAATCGGTATCGGAGACAATCGTCAGTCGTCGCAGTCTTCGCCGGCATTGGACTGGCTTTCTCATGTACGTATACATTCTATGTACTCATACGTTGATTCTCTATGCCTAATAATATTTAACACATGCGGTATGTCAAAAGCACCAACTAGTAGTCGATTGTAAAAAATATAAGAGGTGTCCCTCGTACAACAATTAAGGTTTATTTTATCAAATTAATCATCAATTATCTAAAAAAAAAATTAAAACCTACAAAATAAAAATGAAATATCATTCCACTGTGACCCATTCTACCCTATGTAAAAATGTAATTATTAGTAATTTTCTATTACAATAAACTTGCAATAAATCAAGTCGATATTCTAGTTAGTAGATAAAATAGCGGTATAATTTTATTCTAGATACGCAAAATTTCAACATTCACGTCAGCATTATATTTATCGAAATCAGATAGATTATAAAATAAAATCACGTTTTCAACTCCGCATAAATAATTCATAAATAATACATAATTCGAATCAACGCAGTTTCCCCAATCCTGCGCAAATAAATAAGCAAGTCGGCGCACTTAAAACCATAAATTATTTCGGTCACACGATTATTAACTTGAATAGCTCTATCGTCGGTAATTTATGCCCTCTAACTAATTTAAATTTCGAGCTTATTGAATTTCGACAGATATTCCGCAAATATATATCATTCCAATTTTACGGCGCCCCCGCATTTGGGTCGCGAAAACGCCTAAAGCTCTCCGGTTCCCGCGCAATTCGATGAGATATCGATACAGTGGTGGAGAGGGGGCATGCGGGGCGGTGATAGTCGTAACAGCGGCGGTGATATTTTTAACCATACATTCCGGAACGTCTTGCATTTTGCGGAAGCTGATGAGTACCTTCGGGATAATTTTGGGGAGAAATTTGTGGGAATACACGAAATTTGATTAGGAGATTGTCATTACAAGCTCTTGTAACTTTTATGTAGCTTAGGTAATGCATTTTTAACGATTAACAAATAAATATACATACTTGATTCTTTCAATTTAGCTAATTATAAGTTAATTAAAGCCTTTTATTTTAATACAAATTATATTTCTGAATATATAGCTTCTTTAGAGGTTCCACAAGGAACAAATTCAGGTCCCTTACGTTTTACAATGACTAGGGACCGCACACGAGACCCCATACAAAGAAAATGTAAAGTAAAAAATTGATTGCGAAAGCCGTTTCGTTGTGACAGTTAATACACAAAACAAAACATTTACTTTGTTTCTCAATCACTTTAGTATAACTAGGGATCGGACACGAGAGGCCGATGACTCATCGCCCACGGGCGTACTATTGAAAATTTGTATTTTTATTAAAGAGTTTTTAATTTTATTTATATAATTCGAAAACAAACGGGTGCTGATCTCTAAAATACAAAATAGATTTTTATTCGTTCATTTTGTAGTTCAAGTTGAGTAAAGGAGTATTAATATTAACTAGCAATACTTTCTCAAGGTTGCCTTCTGTAAAATTTGTTCTCTTTGAAAGAAATACATCCTTGTAGATAGAAAACGTCCTTTCTACACCGCAACTGATTATAAGTGCATACTGGAAATATTCTTTTATTTCCGCATATTTTGCAGTTAGATTTGAGACATTGTTCCCATACACAATTGCCGCAATGTTACTAAATCTGAATTTATATAAAAAACCGCGTCTAACTTTTGCCTAAGGCCACATCCGAAGTCACTTGGAATATTTTTCAAACTATAAATAGCCACATCTAATGTTAATCAATTGGAGGTTTTAATTTTCAAAATAAGTGATTAGTTTCGGCAAATTTGCAGTGTTCCTGAAGAAAGTACAACAGATTTTTTAAATTTGGAACTTGCACTCAGAAATACTTCGAGCATCATCATTTAAACACGTTACGAAATTGTGTAAACTATCGAAATTCTCTGCATAAAAACTAGTGGCTTCCAACCATCATCCTCATCTAGTTATTACTGGAGAGGCAGGCAGTGACAAATATTGAAGCTTTTCCCTGTAAAGAGCTACTCGCTATGGTGCTTTTCTGAAAACTTTTTTTTTAAACCGGATACAAGTCTTCTGGAAAGGTGTCTCTGATATATTCACAGATTCTTTGGGTGCTACACAAGTGATATTCAGCATATTAGTAAATGTTTCCTTTGAGAGTCTGTCTGTTTTTGACATATATGTAGCACTGTAACTGACAAATAAAAATATTTTTTATTTGTACCTGTTGACCGAATGAAGCTTTTGGTGCAAATTCTCGTGAATGGTTTTAGCTACTGTTTCCGCATCAACTGTATTTATAACTTTTGTTGCTATTACATATGCGCTATATGGAATAGTTGGATCAAGTACACCAGCTACAACATTTACCACACAGCGTCCTAATATGTCGACAATTTCGTCGGCACTTATCCATAGGTACTGATTTGAAAGACGGCTTCTAATGCGTTCTACTGATTTCGTATAGCACTTAATAATATTTGCGTAAGGTGGATTCTTCAGGAACATTTCGGCCACTATATTTTTGGCGAAATATTTGGAAAGTCGGACTGTTATTTAATGGAATATTTGCCGCCATTAAAGTTTCACAAAGTTATTCGTTGAAATTGTCAGATTAAAACAGATAACTTCTATGTACGTGTTTGTGATGCTAAGGGACGTTTTACGTGCGATTTCTTGGAATTTTTTTAACGAAATTTTACAGACTGCAACAAATTTCGGAATCACTGGCAATGCACATACAATTAGTTTGACCCTTAATCCAACTCGCCATTGTTCACGATGCCATTCTCGGTGTTGTTCCACATCATATCTGAAAAAGTAACTCAATTAACGTTCTAGATCTAAATTCACTGAATACTTACGTCAAAGTAGATTCGATGAAACGATATTAAACAGCATTTACGTACAGTTACAGACGTGTATATTTGAATGTCTGTTTTATTTGTAACAATGCGTAACACGTGGTTAACGTATTGATATACTTAAACTTTGCTGACATCTGGCATAGTGTTAATGGACTTACACCTATATACGTCTTTTTTCTCTTCTATACCGGCATATCCAGTCAAGGGAAAATTGTCAGTTTCGGTAGTCTCTTTTGTCCGTCAGATGTCACTAGTTTATATGGTGCCACCTGATGAGACAAAATTTGCTATACCTTGTGAGGCGATTCTTTAAGCTTTATTTCACCATCCTAACTGATAAAGTCTGATAGTAAATGACAGAAACACTTGTCTTAGGCAGAAGTAAATGTTAGAAAATACGAGGTGTATGTCCATGTGTACAGTTACAGACTATATGGATTTAAATTAATACAATAGGATTTGGTATTTTGTCCTTATGCCCTTATAGCACAGGTCTACAGTGATTTTGATGTTTGAAAGCCGTTTGCTAATTTGTATATGTTTGGGGGCCCTTATTCAAAAAAACGCCATATTTTTGCTCTATCACGTAAATTTTTTTTTTGTACTCGCTTATCAAAACCTGTCATTTCACGATTCGATTTGCATGCGTAAAAAGTCACTTTAAACACGAGTGCGTAAAAGTAAAGTTGGTACTTCCTGGAACTTGATTAATTTAGTGACATTTTAAAATCATAAATCCCTAACCTTAATAATATGCTACCCAGTTCGTTGTTTTTCTATGAAAATAAAAGGAAATAGAAATTGTTATATTTGGAAGGTATGTAATTCAATGTCAGAACAGCAACAAATATTATATAAATTACCATTATTCATTCTTTTCAGAAATTGAAACGGAAAAATTATTAAAAATTTTGATTGGGCAATTTTGACAACCTGAGATTGATACCCCAGGGATTAACTGGTTTGTTTGAATTGATCTTGATTGCGAAGGTAGAGTAACGTTGATTGTATTATTACATATATCTTGTATTTCAGATGTCGAACAAGTTGCAGGCGGAGTCGATATCTCTAACGGGGTCATTGTTTTAGCCAATTGAATTCTACTATGAAGAGAATTTTCGATATATCCTTCTGCAACCGTAGATGATTTCCATCCACCATGCCTTTTAATTGAAAGCAAGTCACCTCCTTGGTTTGCCAACAATGTCGCTGAACTCCTTCGAAAACAGTGCCTGTGAAGTTACTTTCGCTATCAAGCTGAAGGTACTCAGCTATTCGCATTGGAATTTTGCCAATTGTATTAAGACCAACAGGTGAACAAACACACTTGCCATTGCGATATATTAAAAAGAATCGCTGCTGGCTGTCCGGTCTGAAATTTGCATATTGCCGAATTAATGCAATCCATTCGGGCTTAATGATTGCAAATGTACGGCTGTTCCTGTTTTAGTTTCTGGAATTGTTACGATAATTAAATTCGATTTAAATTCTATGTCTCGCAATGACATTTTGCAAAGTTCTTCACGTCGACACGCTCAAGAAATACCCAATATTAATACAGCCTATAAATACATATAGTGTTGTATGGAATTTAAATATATGGAAATGACCTTACCTTCATTAGTAGGAACAAAGAATTTGGTGCTTCAACAATAAATTTAGTAATTTGTTCTTCGGTTAATACTGCTGATTTTTTAGGCTGATGTTGCTTCGTTATCTGTTTTAAATACGCTATGAGTTTTGCATATTTAGATATATCCGTATTAACATATATTTTTAAGCATGATTTAAACAAAGAAAAATTGGACCATAATGATTTATTTGATTGTAAATTTTGAAAATAAACTAATAAACAATTTTCGGGGTATTTTTGTATATTTTTAGATCTAGCCCAAGTTACGAATTTAGTATAAGTGCTTTTGTATATGTTTTTTGATTTTATGGGTAATAAGTTATCCACTGCAATATTGGCAGCTTCGCGAATTTCAGGCGGTGTACATTGCATTTCATTATCAGAATTCATGTTGTTGGTGAGGTTTTTATTTTGTATGGAATTTTTTTAATTTGATAATTTTAAATTAAATGTCACTTCAAATAATCAATACTGCCAACTCAAATTTTTTTAATTAATATCAAGAGATTAGTAGTGTGTCATAAACGATAACGTATTTAACAATATGTATTATTATTATAGTTCTCGTACAAAAAAATATTGTACAAACTTCGTGCGTGAAACATTTCGCGAATTCGTGTCCATAAACTTTAAACTGGTCACTCATTCGCGAAATATGATTTCACGCACTTAGTTCGTAAATAACTATTATAGCGCTCTATATCTTAAAAATGTTAATTTATTAATATACATACCTATGACAAGAATATGTTTATTCCATGTTAGGCATGATTTTTAAATGAATTGATTTTTATGAAATTAAATGTGATTTGGCAACACTGGTTAATACTAGATTTCTCAGCAAAGCAACAGAGTCGGCGCAGAAGCGTCAATACAACGTTGAAACCTGCTTATGTGCAGTTTGGTTGTGTTAGTCGTCGTGGTACTGTGTCCGCGCGCTTGTTGCCTTTATTTGCTTTATTTGTGAGTGGGATAGTCGAGCAAGGGATAGACATTGGACTCAAATAGAATGTCCCTCTAGAACAAGCCTTACACCTGGTAGCAAAAATGTATTAAGAGATAGCTTGGTTAACTCCAAAAAAGTTTTACTGCCTCCTCTCCATATCAAACTTGGCTTGATGAAGCAGTTTGTTAAAGCCCTAGACAAAAATGGACAGTGTTTTAAATATTTGTGCGAGACATTTCCAGCCTTATCCGATGCCAAGTTACTTAATAAACAAATAATTTTTTTTTAAAAATATCGTTTTTTTTCATTTAATATTTGCAAAAAAAACCTTATGTGATACAAATAAATGCATAGAATTTTTGAAATCAGCCTACCAAAATTATATAAAATCAGTTTTCAAAATAAAAACTTCTGTCAAAAAGTTTAATTTTGTAGACCTGTGTAATTAGTGCGAATTTGACGGTGAACTGTCATGTAACAAGAATCAATTCCCGTTTCTCGATATTGTGTCGTAAGAGAAATGCGCTTCAGTAATCTCTGCGTCACTTCAAGGTAGTATACACTAATAACTGACTTCGCTCCGGTAAAAGTGGTTTTGATGCTGGGTTTTCGCAAACGTAGCTATTTAGGTTTTGGTGATGTTTTTCCAGCTCACGAAATGCCCTGGAGCTTCGCCTCAGAATTGCACTGAAACACTCATTATTAATTACAGAGACAACGCAGTAAAGAAAATTTACATCGTCCTGAAAATTGTAAACAAAGTCTTCGCACAATGCAACTCTTCTCTGGTTTCGTTCATTCATAAGATTGTACGGCACGAACTTTGGACAAATTTTCCTACCTCTTTCAAATATCTTCATGCAATATTTGTCGAATCGAGCACATTCTTATTCATATTTAACTCTTCCGCCATTATTCGAAGAGTCATTGGTTTATCTTGTTCACAAGTTGATCGCATCTGTATTTCGACAGACCGACGAACGTCCAATTCAAGCGTCATCTTGTTCACTCTCACTTCTATCTTTAAATCGCTTAAACTACTCAAATATAGTAGTAGAATTTAGGGTATTATCACCGTACACAGATTTCACCACCTAGTAAGTTTCTATTGTAGTTTTACTTAATTTACAGCAAAATTTAGTATTTACTTGTTGCTCCATCTATTGGTTAGACTGTGAACTATTACACCTTGCTTTGTTTTTGGTTCTATTTCAGGTGACTCCGCTACAATAGCGACAATCCAGGGACTAAATTGCTACACCTCGTATAATTTATTAATAAACTTTAAAACTAAATCATGTTCTTATACACATCGATCGATACCGCACGAATACGAACTGAGTGATTGTGAATACCTGGCGAAAAGAGAGACTGACGACTTAAGAAGGAACGCTTTCAATTTAAACGTAGCATAGAATCACATAAATGTATACAGCCAACGCAATAGTACGTCCTATACATTAATGTTATTGCAACACGAATCTATACAAGCATGTAAATGCGATGCCACTTGCTGAAGATATCCTTACCCTTTTCATTCAACTTAAAACGAACGCAATTTGTTTGATGTTAAACTTACGCCGTCTGGTGATTCGCGTCTCTTAATGAGAGTGATCTTTAAAGCATTAGAGAGAGAACCTTTCATAACACAGTGGCGGTGCAGTTTCAGTTCGTGTACTGTGTTATTTATGAGATGCCGTTAAGGCGTAAAGATTCTTAACGACCACCTCGAAGAATATCAGTTCTCATATAAGTAGTACACTAAGTAAGATAAATAAGGTATTATATTATTCATACATCTACTAAACTGCACAACTTTGATTAGATCTCAGAGAATTCAGAAGGATTTCTTTTATAAAAATTTAATGAACTTTGAAATACTGACTTAATGTGAAGCCTTGATAGGGTTACAGACATCCTGTTATTTGTTACAAATAGTCGAAGGAAGCGAAAATACGTTCATAGTTTATTTGCATTACCTAGAAGAGGAGAGTATCTGTCGGTACGGATAGGCAAAATTAGCTGTTTTGAACTTTGTTTAGGATACACATATTGTTGTGTTATTTATTATATAAATGAGACGTAAATGTATTTTGATGTATATGTTATCACTAGAGCAGACCAATTTCCGTGCGCGCCATGAGCGCTGGTATGGGAGTATAATTCGTAATATATTAGAATATGCGATAGAATAGGGACGCAACATGAGCTAGTTACCGATATAAATATAGAATTAGAGACATTTATTCTATCAGAAGTAATGAAATATACATTTGGTTTTCTGCTATTAAAGTAATATACATAAACACACGAAAAATAAGAATAGTACATATTATAGCAGCGTTGTATGTACCTATAAATAAAATGGAAATGTATGAAATCAGTGATTGTGTGCACGACAGAGGATTTAAAAAACACTTACCGTTTTAAGCGTCTTCCAAGGATTGACAAACTGGAGAAACTCGATTGTATATTTTCAACATCAGGTGCGTTTCTAAGGTTATTTCTGAAAAACATGTCCGCCGTGAGGAAAAAATATGTTTATATTGGGAAAACGAGCGTTCTACATCTAGTGATGTTATATTCACATAATCAAAATACTTTTTTAAGCAACTTAACGCATCTGTAGACGTGCCCTCACAAATACGAGTTAAGGTGTCAAAATCTGCATTTCTATCTAAAACACTTTCGAATTTAATTAGAACACTTTCCCTTTTTGCGTCTTCAACAGCACACAGTTGTGCGTGAACATCTTTAACGATTTGCAGTGATACCTCTAACGACAACGACGAATTTTCTAATTTTGTTCTTGTTTCTTCTAGTCCCAAGTAATTCTCACGAATACTTTGTAATTCCATTTTAGTCTGGACATCTTGAAATTTTTTCGGGCTTATATTGATAGCTGCACTTTCTTTCGGATCGAATGATAAAACCACTGCCTTAATTTTTTCAAAATGTTGATGATAATAAAACCCCTCCCGTAACCATGTACCCCAACGTGTCAGAATCGGCTATGGTGGCTCAGGGGTATGGGGACACAATTCGTGAAATTTCCGAATACGTTTTGGAGATTTCAGGAATACTGCCTTTGTACTCGATATTAAAGCATCTACCTCTGGATAACATCTACGAACCTGTTCCGCTACAAGGTGTAGAGCATGGAGTCTACAAGTAATATCTAACAAGTTAGGACATTATTTTCTAAGAGACCGGCCTACAGAACACATGGTGGCGGCACCATCGGTCATAAACATTAATACTTGGTCTTTCGAAAGCTTAAATTTTTCCAAAGTATCTAATAGCACCTCTGAAATTTTTTCGGAATTACATTTTCTAGTCGTCTGGATTCTAATAAAATTGAAGACGTTGGTTGATGTGGTTCCATATTACGCGCCATCACATTAACTACAAATTGTTTTTTTGCTGTCAGTTGTTTCGTCCACACATAACCACAGATTTTTATTTTTCAGTTCGGCTTTGATTTTATTTTCAACCTGTTTACGCACCGATGGTAAATTCCTTCCTAACGTTGTCGTGCTCGGTAATGTTTGATTCGCGTATTTATTCCAAAATGAAATAAATGAATCGTTACTTAACAAGGTAAACGGCAGTGTACACACAATCATAGTTACACATAGTTCATGTATAAACTGTTGTCGATTAATTTTGTTATTATTGTGCTTCGAACTGCTTACGTGTTCCTTACAATGTGTTTTTGACCAACACATTAGATATGTATTGCACACTAAACATTTAATTTTTTGAGCCATCGTATATTAAGTCAGGGAAATCCATAATAAACTTATTAACTTCGTCTGACAACGGTCGTTTTCTCGATTTATGTGTCGACGACGTTTTATTACGTATGCTTACACTTACATGCAGTCTAAGCAAGTACCAAACACATACTGAATGCTTTTTATTAGTTCTGATGCAATACAATCATCTTCACGCCGGCGCACATGGCGCGGACGGAAATAGGTCTGCTCTAGTTATCACTAGAGACCGGCGCATCAGGCCGAAATTACGATAGACCATATAAATATAAAATATAAAGTACAACATGCAGTTATTGAATAGCACTATTCATTCGGCTAACCGCTCATCTGTTTTTGTCGTTGAATTGTGATGCAATTGCTTCAATATTAGAGTTAAATTCTTTTCTTCATGGGCGTAGATAGAAGAGTGAGGAGCTTTAATAATTAATTTTTTTATTTGTATATATTTCGTAAGATAAATAAAGCACGATGGATTAGTTTCTTTTATTTATTGTTTCAACAGCTAATGGAAACCGAATGGGTGGTGATCTATAAAATACGAAATAGATTTTTATTTATTCATTTTGTAGTTCAAGCTGAGTAGATAGAAAACATCCTTTCTACATCGCAACTGGTTATAGGTGCATACTGGAAATATTCTTTTATTTCAGCGTATTTTGCAGTTAGATTTTGAAGCATTGTCCCCATTCACAATTACCGCAATATTATTAAATCAGGATTTCTATTAAAAACTGCGTATAACTTCTGCCGAAGTTTACATCCGAGGTCACTTGGAATATTTTTCAAATTATTAATAGCCATGGCTAACGGCGTTAGACCATAATTTAATTTGAGATTTTGATTTTCAAAATAAGTTATTAGATTTGGCAAATTTCCTGAGGTAAGTATAACTGATTTTTTAAATTTGGAATTTGCATTAGTTCCTTGAACTCGGAAATACTTCGAGCATCGTCATTTAAACATGTAACGAAATTTTGTAAACTATCGAAATTCTCAGCATAAAAACTGGTAGCTTCCAAGCATGTTCCCTATTTAGTTATTACTGGAGAGGGAGGCAGTGACAAAGATGGCAGTTTTTCCCTGTAAAGAGCTAATCTCAATGGTGCTTTTCTGAAAACTTTTTTAAAAGCGGATTCAAGTCTATCAACTTCTGGAAAGCTTTCTCTGATATATTCACAGATTCTGTAGAGAGTATGTGCTACAAAAGTAATATGCAGCATATTAGGATATGTTTCCTTTAATAGGCTGCCGGTTTTTAACATATATGCAGCACTGTCACTTACAAATAAAGTACTTTTTCCTTGTATCTGTCGTACGAATGAATTATATTTTGAATATTCTCGTTAATGGTTTTAGCAACCGTTTCCGCATCAACTGTATTTATAGCTTTTGTTGCTATTACATATGCGTTATATGGAATATTTGGATGTAGTATACCAGCTACAACATTTACCACACAGCGTCCTAATACGAGGTGCATTCAAGTTCTAAGGCCTCCGATTTTTTTTCTCCAGACTGGCAAGAGATAGAAGCATGTGCATTGTTTTAAAATGAGCGTGCGTTCGTTGTCAATACGTCACAGAGATGGCAGCACTGTACGGCAGATGGAATTGTAGCGGCAGCGTCGAGAATGAGATCTGTTTTAGATACTTAAAATGGCTACGTTTTCCTTACTTGAACAGCGTGCAATCATTCGTTTTCTGAATTTGCGTGGTGTGACACCAATTGAAATTCATCGACAGTTGAAGGAGACATGTGGTGATGGAGTTATGGATGTGTCGAAAGTGCGTTCGTGGGTGCGACAGTTTAATGAAGGCAGAACTTCGTGTGACAACAAACCGAAACAACCTCGGGCTCGCACAAGCCGGTCTGACGACATGATCGAGAAAGTGGAGAGACTTGTTTTGGGGGATCGCCGAATGACAGTTGAACAGATCGCCTCCAGTGTTAGCATTTCCGTGGGTTCTGTGCACACAATCCTGCATGACGACCTGAAAATGCGAAAAGTGTCGTCCACGTGGATGCCACGTATGCTGACGGACGACCACAAGGCTGCTCGTGTGGCATGTTGCCAAGCAATGTTGACGCGCAACCATGGCATGAATGGGACTTTCTTTTCGTCGATTGTGACAATGGATGAGACGTGGATGCCATTTTTCAATCCAGAAACAAAGCGCCAGTTAGCTCAATGGAAGCACACAGATTCACCGCCACCAAAAAAATTTCGGATAACCGCCAGTGCTGAAAAAATGATGGTGTCCATGTTCTGGGACAGTGAGGGCGTAATCCTTGCCCATTGTGTTCCAAAAGGCACTACGGTGACAGGTGCATCCTACGAAAATGTTTTGAAGAACAAGTTCCTTCCTGTACCGCAAAAAACGTCCGGGAAAGGCTGCGCGTGTGCTGTTTCACCAAGACAACGCACCCGCACATCGGGCTAACGTTACGCAACAGTTTCTTCGTGAAAGCAACTTTGAATTGATTTCTCATGCTCCTACTCGCCTGACCTGACAACTAGTGACTTTTGGCTGTTTCCAACAATGAAAGACACTGTCCGTGGCCGCACATTCACCAGCCGTGCTGCTAGTGCTTCAGCGATTTTCCAGTGGTCGAAGCAGACTCCTAAAGGAGCCTTAGCTGCGGCCATGGAATCATGGCGTCGACGTTGTGAAAAATGTCTGCAGGGAGATTACGTCGAGAAGTAACACCAGTTTCATAGTTTTCGGGTGAGTAGTTAGTTAGAAAAAAAATCGGAGGCCTTAGAACTTGAATGCACCTCGTATATCGCCAGTTTCGTCGGTACTTATCCAGAGGTACTGATTTGAAAGATGGCTTCTAATGCGTTCTGCTGCTTTCGTGTAGTACTTAGAAACCCAACATTTGCGTAAGGTGGCTTCGTCAGGAACATTTTGACCAGTATATTTTTGGAGAAATATTTTTAAAATGGAATTGTTAAGTTTATTTAATGGAATATTAGCGGCCATAAGAGTTTCACAGAGTTATTCGTTAAAATTGCCAGATTCCAACGGTTCTAATTTATGTGCTTGTGTTTGCGATGCTAAGTGACGTTGTACGTGCGATTTCATGGAATCTTTTAACGATATTTTTCAGATTTTGCAATAAATTTCGGTATCACTGACAATGGACGTACAATCAGTATGACCGTCTCGACGTTCTTCCATTTCGTATCTGAAAAAGTAACTTAAACAATGCTCTAGATCTAAATAAATGAAAACTAAAAATGTATGCGTAAGTTATTGAAACTGAACGAAATTCAATGCACACTTACGTCGAAATAATTGGGAGAAGTAGATTCAATTAAACGATATTAACAGGATCTATCAAAAAAATTACGATGTAATTAACAGTTAAAACTATGAAAACAGGAAACTAACTCACATAACTTTATTTATTTTAGGAAATATAATATAAATAGACTAAATTATTAAAACTCCACATGCTTCTATCTACGTCCATGAAAGCAGAAATTTAGCTGTAAATAACCAACAAAAAACGTCGCAATTCTCGATGAAAACAGATGTGCGCGCTAGCCAGATCAATAGTGTATTGAATAACTGCGTGATGTACTTACAGATGTTGTAGACTATTTATATCGTCCGTCGTAATGACGACGTCATTTCAACCCGATGTGTCCGGTCTCTCATTATTATATACACTTTAATTTTTTTCCTAAAAATTTTTTTTTTTAAGAAACCACGTAGATATTTGTCTGTAACGTAAAAATTCAATGGTTAGATGTCGGCGTTGTATGTGTAACGTATTGCTATTTACAAACCGAATGATTATTAGGAACAGGAAATATCTTTTATATATGTTTATAGTGAATCAATGCAACCTTTCAAATATATTATTATTATTTTCTGTCTTTCATATAGTCAATATTCCTTGGCCTTCACAAGAAGCTCGAGGATAGAGATTGAAGCAGAGCGGTGATATTAGAAATTTTAGCGGAAACTGTTTTTGCAACTAAGTGTACATACTTAATTGCCAGAGAGCAGACTGAAGCGATTGAATAACCAATTGCCCCGATAAAACGTTGTAGCGGTATCAGGTATAGTATGCATGCTATAATATCCCCACTATTTGCTTGCTCGATTGCATTCGTCAAGCAGATGTTGTTATTGCCATCGTTATTGTGTCTACTTATTCATAAATTTTATTCTACAGTGGCGTGACGGAATATACATTTATATATTATTTCGTTATATCCGCTAATTTCCAAAGTGTATTCTCGTATTTACATGCTGTTATACATACATATACATATACGTATTTATTGTTTTTGAAATAGTATATTTTCTATTCTCTTCCATAAGGGATTGTTTCTGGTTTCGTTTCTTTCAGTGTTATTTGGTTACAACGTTTAGTATTTTAAAAAATGCGTTTTATATTGTTATCTTGTGTATTTCTCCAATAATCTTTTATAAATAAACTACTCAAAAACTAATAAGGGATTTTTACTTTTTTTTGTATTTTTAGATAGTATGGGTAAATATTTGTAGTGTATTATATTAGATACATAATTGTACACAACAATTTAAAATTTTCAAGTATATTTATTCAGAAAAATCGTTAGATTACTAAGAAATAATCAAAAATGAAATAAGCAACATTTTTAACAGTAGCTAAAATAAACATTTTTCTGTAACAATTAATTCTAAAATCGTGTATAATGGCCACGGACATCTCTCACAGCTATACATCTTCGAAGCATACTCATAGTGCAATTATTAATGTGTTCTTGTGACACTCTTCTCCAACACAGCGCTAAAATTTCCCGCAAGTGCTGCACGTTAACTGGGGGTGGATTATGTTCGTTGAGCTGTACTTGAAGTCTGTCCCAAATGTGCTCAATTGGATTCAAGTAGGGAGACGTTGGTGGTAAAGGTATATGGTTAATATGGAGGTCATTTATTGCTTTAATTACAATTTGTGCACGATGAGGTCTTGCATTATCATCAATAAAAACCATGTTTTCATCCACAGCCTCACAAAAGTTGGCCACATATTGCTGAATAATGTCATCTCTGTATATGTGTCCATTGACATTGTTTTCAAAGAGATGGAGGTTCGTACGTCCATTCAAGCTAATGTCCGCCCACACCATGATACCACCGCCGCCAAAAGGCACCACAGCTCTTGTAAACTCGCGTCTATAACGGTCTCCTCGAGTTCTCCAGACCCTTACTCTACGATTATCACTAAATAATCAGAATCTGGATTCATCGTTGTATAAACCATGCTCCCATTGAAAATTTTCTGCTAGTCGTTGGTTAACCCAAGTTCTTCTAGCCATTCTATTGGCATTAGTTAATTTTGGGCGTCTCACAGGCCTGCAGCTATGAAGATCCATTTCCCTCAGACGGTTTCTGATGGTTTGATCCGAAACTCTAACTCCAGTGGCGGCACGTAACTGTGTTTGCAACCATACAGCACTTCTAAACGGATTCATTCTTGTCTGAATTCGTATGTAGCGGTCTTGTCTCTAATTTGTTTTCCTCTCAGATCCACTATCGGGTCCTCTCCTTGCAGATCCTACCTGTTGGAATCTTGTTAGAGCCCTACTAACAATACTTGCAGACACATTAAAAATTGCGGCAATTTCTGACCCAGATTGCCCTCGCTGATGCAGTAACGCAATTAAATCAAAAGTTTCTTTATTTAAATGACGTCTTGGCATCGTGAAAATGTGAAATGACGTTTAAAATGAATAATACTTGTCAAAAAATGCGATTTTTATAATTTTGTATTCTAAATTAATTTAAGGTTAAAATACAAGATTCAATATTTTATCACACAAAAAAGACATTTACCAAATAAAATGTCCACAAACGACTCTGGGCCTTCTAATTTATCTATAGTTTGAGAAATACGTTATATTTAATAGAATTAATTAGATCTGTTAAAAAAAAATCTAATTCCCTATTCATTTTTGAGTAGTTTATTACGTTTAATTTACTACCATATTTTAGGAGTAGTTTTAATTTCTTATTTTTAGTCCATTTATTTCTGTTCTTAGTATTTCTCTTTATTTTCATCAACTATGGATAATTCTCGTAAGGCAGCCATGGTAGGATGGATTAGAGGCCATACATATTGGTTGCATATTCGTAATGATACCTAGATATATTACAGTGCCTGTTCATTAAGTTTAAGGCGCCTACAAAAGTGTAATTGGCAGAGACATGTTTCCTCGAAAACTCATCAAGGTAACATACGACCATCTGCTCCTGACACATTTAACGAAGAACTGTGTGAAGCTTTCATGGCGGCCAATATTCCATTCAAAAAGCTTAACAATCCACTCGTCAAGAGGTTTCTTACAAAATATACTGATCGTCATATACCAAATGAATCTACTTTACGTGAATACTACTTACTAAAATGTTATTTAAAAACCATTGAAAAAATACGAACCAACCTATCTGGTTATTATCTTTGGGTAAATGCAGACGAAACAACGGATGTAATGGGACGATATGTGTTAAATGTAGTTCATCCGAAAACTACATACCAACCATACTCAATTACAATTAAAATATTGTCAGTCGTAAATGGTGAAACAGTTGAGGTAGTAATTGATCAATGTATTCATAATATTCTGTCATCGGATAACAACTATAAAGACAAGACGCTATTATTTTTGACTGCGGCAGCTTATATGTTAAGAACAGGGAAGTTATTGAAGCAATCTTATCCCAATATGCTACACGTTACCTGTGTAGCACATACACTAAACAGAGTATGTGAATACATCGGGGGTTATATTCCATATGTTGATAAGTTAGTTTCATTATTTAGAAAGATATTTCTCAAAGCTGAGACAAAAAGTTGATGCCATATTTAGCAGAAATCCAGATTAGAATATATTCTATCAATTCTGCACAAAGCCGATTGAAAAATTTATACATTCGATGTATGTTGCACTTTTGAAGCGTTTTAGTCACCCACCCATCACCAGTTATGATGTGGAACCGGACATTTTCTATTTTTAAAGACGTTTTATCATCTAAAAGAACTAATTTAACACAGGAACACTTTGAATAAATTTTAGTTGTTCATAGTACTGTTTTATACTTTCAATGTTTCACAGAAAATACATAGTTTTGATTTTTTGTTTTTTTGTAAATTATTTTTATTCAAAATTCTATACGCAATTCGCTTGTCAGTATTACTTTTGTTTCAGCAGTAGTTGCTGCCGGTTACCAAACCGTTTATTACATTCACTCTGTTGTGCATTGACATATTGCTATGAACTTTTCCCCACAAATATTTTGAAAAGTTTAATTATTTTTGAGTGTATTATTATTTTAAATATTTTAAAAATATATGACTTGCGCAGTTTGAGAATGCCGTTTGATCTGCGGTGGACGATTTTTATAACTGAATTTTTTTATGCGAAGCCGGTGTGCTTGCTGTATTCACAGACACAAGTGTTTAGTGAAGTAAGAAAGGTGTGTTTATTTAAAGATAAATCTTTATCTTTGTTTTAGTAATTGTGTTTTTGTGTTTGCTTATATCATTACCGATTTATTTTACGAGTTTATGAATCTCGTAATTGATTTTTAACACTTTATTACTCATGTGTCTCGAGTATATGAATATATTTTTACGTAAGTAATATATTTTATAAAGATATCTTATTTTTTTATATTGAATGATTTGAATATTGTAATTTTCTATTGTATAAATATTATCGTATTGAAATTTAATCTTAGTTATTTGATATAAATGACAAACAAGGTTTTTTAAAATTTCTAGTATAAAAAACTTTTTTGTAACTGTAAAATTTTAGTACGCTTGGGATATCAAGGGCATTTTTTTACATATGGTTGCACATGCGTTAGAGTTTACTTCGGTCTGTCAAATAGTTTATTTTGATTTTGTTTCTTGTGGGAGAAATTGAAAAGCATCTTTGTAGTTTAGTTTTTATTTATTAGTTTTAATTTTGATCGGAAATCACATAGGTTTTTGATCGCATGCTGCGGTCACTTCCATGCGTTATTTTTACCTTAATAATATTGTTTAATGAGGCAATATTAATCTTTATACTTTATAAAGATTTTTTTTTAAATTTTTTTTTATTTTTGTATTAAATTTTCATTTAAATTTTATATTGTGATTATTATTTAACCTTACTCCAAGAAGATTACAAGTAACTTAAAGAAATATAATTATAACATTTGTCAATACTCTTTTACTTGCGCATTATAAATTTTGTAGAAGAAACAACCCCTTTTCCGATTGGAATCCTGAGAGGACAGCAGTCCCATTTTTGAAATTAAACCAACTGAGTATCCTAGCTGGATAGATTTGTCGTGAATTGTGAATAAGCAAATTTCAAGATCAGAATTCATAGCAATATGTAGGTATGTGCCACTTATGCAGCTAGTCACACGTACTAAATTGTTCGAAACCACGGATCACTTACAGAATCAAACCTATTGCGAATACAAGGCAGACGCCTATGGGTTATTAATCATCAATCGCTCGAGTCCGTTCTCTGGTAATTTGTATATGTATAAACACAAAAACGAGTAATTTTCGGTATGCACTTTACTCAACTCTACTCGGCATAACGGATATCACCACATTATATATTTATATATTATTTAATTGATTTTCCTAATTTTAAGTTTTCGAAAAGCAAATACAATTTGTTAATTTTCTAGCATATTTTTTGGATATTGACCCTAGGCTATATTTATCAGATAATTAGTTGTATAAAATTTTGAATTTTGTACAACTAATTGTCTGTAGAAAAGGAGAAAATACCAAAGCAACTTCCACAGATTTCTTCTACAGTCTTCGTAATTATGTTCCTAAGAAAATTAAATTTTTTGATAACATCGACGAACTTGTTTATCAGATCAGAAATAGCATTTGAATGTGATTATATACAGCAATGATTTCGCAAAGTAATTAATTTTTTTCGCCGCAGGGTAGCGATTATCGAGAAAATACGAGTTTTTTTTTCAACATTTTAAGTCAATCAAACGTACAGAGATCAAAAGCAAAACTCCAAAAAAAAAATCCGTAATTTCCATTAGCCTTATCGGCAAATAAACGAATGGAAGCGGAGAGCGGTTAGATAAGATATCTGAACTGGCACTCTGGCCTATCGGTTTCAACTTGCATACGCACAGAGGACTGGCAAGTAGGCAAACGGCGAATGATACACATCGGTCGCTGAAATCCTTTGTATATTGGTTCAGATATAGCTCGTGGTAAATCTATATAATTATACATAAATACAGAACCGGCTTTTGTTGGTTTAATTAAAATTAGTTATTTAATTTTAAGTGTTAACAAAACACAAACATAAAATTAAGCACAATTAAATACAAAAATCCATGACGGTATTCTAAACTTTTCAAAGTTAAATATATACAAGATCGGCCTTTATTATTATTTAAAGAAGAAAATACGTATATTGGTGTATTTCATTAACTCGTCGCCAGATGGCAGCGATATACCAAAGAAATTTAGTATATCAATCCGTCAGTTCAAGAGAAAGGATTAATTGGGGAGAGACTTTGACATAAATCGTCAAAAACATTAACCATTTTAGTACCACGTTGTTATTGTTGAAAAAAAGTAATGGTGCTTTCATGGTAACACCAAGAACAGAACAAAGTGGCTTAGTCCTAACTAAAAGACTACTTCCCGAGCAGTAACTGTTGTGCATTTCGCAAGACATCGTCTATTATGAATTGTTTCCAGGGGAAGCCGCTGGGATTTACTGTCAATAAATTCGTTGGCTTGATATTGCAATTCAAAAAAGGAAACCGGGAAACCGGGGAGATGACAATTAATAATTTTTTGGCACGATTACGCTCGACTTCGCAGATTACATTTCAAAAGTGGTTATTCAGGAAATTGCTTGAAGTATCTTCTTTCGTCTTCTTCTGTTTTGGGTTGGACGCCGGCACGTCCAGGCATTTGAGCACATTTCTCTTTGTACTATCCCCAATAGATCTCTCAGTTCCATTCTGTTAGTCTTGTGTCCTCGATGAAAGCCACTATCCTCCTCAGCGAAAGTTTGAGTACATTCGAAGGATCCAATAGATCTCTCCCGAAATATTTCTGTCTGAGTTCCTTCAGTTCCTCGCACGTGCATATTACATGAAGGCTACTTTCCTCCTGTTTTTCACATCTCCTACACCACGGCTCGCTAACCAAGCCCATGCTGTACAAATGCTTCCTTAAAGGACAATGTCCGGTTATTAACCCGGTAATTATTTTAATTTATATTTTGTTACTACGAATTAGGTTGGCTGAAAACTTTTGATCCAGCTCTCTTAGTAGTGTTTCGGTATGGAGTTGACCGCCCGTTAACCTCCATTTATTTTTATGTTCTTTTTCTAGCCATAACCAGATCTCCCTTTTAGCGGAATCCTTAGTGATTCCACATACAGATTCTGGTCCTATGAAGTTCCTATCCGACACTGTATTATCTTGTGCCAGTTTATTGAGGACCTGTTTACAATATTTTATGAGCTTAGACCTAGTAGATGGGTTCATAATGGCTCTCGTAGCCGCCTAACTATCAGTCATTATGTCAATTTTTTTGTTTGCGCAGCCGGCTTCCCGAATTTCCTCGGCGCAGGCTGCGACTGCAAACAATTCGGTCTGGAAAACCGTGGTATGTTTCCCAAGACATATCGATATCTTCCTTCTAGGGCATATTCCGCATATGCCTGCACCTGCCCCCTGACTAGATTGTGATCCATCAGTGTACCAGGTGCCGGCACCACAATCGATCGAGCGACTTTTTGCCTGTTCCCTTGTCGGTATAAATATGTTCAGCTTAGCTGTAAACATAATTTTAGGTACTATACTGACCGCCGGCATTTTCAATATCGGCTCTTCCAGTATAGTTCCTGTGATATCTGCATGGCTCCCTACAACCTTATTAGGACACCATACGTCATTGGCCTTTAGCCTGAGTATCGCAGCCATTGCCTCCGCCTTTACAAATAGTTCCAGCGGAGGGAGACCCACGATGGCCTCCATGGAAGCGGTTCCCGTGCTGTTCATAGCTCCCGTGATTCCCAACAGAGCCTGTCACTGGAGAGTCGTGAGAAGCCCCACCGACGATGTCCGCTCCGTCTTCCTCCACCAGACAACTGCTCCATAGGTAAATTACTACTGTGTATAACCAGTGTACCACATTTGGTTTTAGTCCCCAGATCTTGCCAACAGCTCTTCTGCATCTCCAGAAGAGCTGCGCCGCCCTGTCTGGCACTTTGACTAGGTGTCTGCTCCAATTCAGTTTCGCATCAAGTGTTATGCCTAGATACTTCACTTCATTGGTTAGTTCTCTAACTCTTGTCTAAATAGCCTTACGCTACCCAGATCATTTAGTTTTCTCATATTGGTAAAGGCTGCCAACTTGGTTTTTTGAGGATTGACAGTTAATTCCTCCTCAAGACGACACCATCTTTCCACAATTCGCAGAGCATTTCGCATGATGCTCGCCACTGTCTCCGGGAATTTCCCCTGGGACACTCCGACAATGTCATCGGGCGAACCTCTGCGTCCATATTCCCTGGTCATTTAATGTCCTGAGGAGATTATCCACTACTATACTCCATAGTAGGGTGACAATACGCCTCCTTGGTTGAAGTGTCATTCCACATCTGCCTCATTCTACTGATTTCGCTACGTAAGATATCCATCTCTTTCACTCTCTATTAAACAAGCTTTGAGGAATCGTCGAAATTGACTTGATGAGTTCTTCATTTCCGAATCACCAGTTTTCTTGTGTGGAAAGTGTGGAATCAAAAATTTGCCAAATTGCGGGTAGGTAGTCGTATATAATGGAGGAAAAATGCTCTTCATTAGTTGATGTATTTTTTTTTGTAAAAAGATTGTTCAAGGAAAGCGCAGCAAGCTTACGAATCAATCAAATAATTATGTTACCAAGATATTGATATGAAGGAGTGTCTGGTCTGATTGGGAATATCCAGTGAATAATAAATTCAAAACAGGCAAGCGGTTTGTAAATTAATTTCAATTTATTTTTAATATCCCTATATTTCGCAGCAAATTCGTTGCTTGCTCAGGATATGAGAATACAGAGTTAAAAAATAGCAATGACGTAAACACACAAATTCATTGAATTTTGTTTAACAAACACGCTACGCAACTTAATGATTGCGTCTGGGATTCCGGGCTGGAACTGTGGCCTTGGTACTGCTTCCTTCCTAGCCGACGCTTCGTCTACTGTTGCGGAAGACATTATCGGGACTGCTATTACTGTAGCTTCACTGAAACTGACAGTTTATTAGTTTGACACGCAGATTTATAGGAGCTGTTCCGGGTGACTGGAGCGTCATGGCTACTGTTGAGTTTTTGAGATAGGAGGTTTTGACTGGTATTGTGCAGAGGGTATTTGTCATCATGGTTGAAAACTTTGGATTGCTTTAGAATCTCTATTATACGATTAAAGTAATTGCATGATAGAATATGGGCAGATTGGAATTGAATTTGGTGCCTAGCTTTCGACGTAGGTTTAGTTAGCACAGGTCCGGGTGCGCGCAGTGCCTTAGTACAACGTTCATGTTCGGCAACACTAATGCCCACCGCACGCTTTGTCTCACTGATGTATACCCTGTATCCTACGAACATGGAATTCCGTAAACACCTGGGATCTCTGGGATATAATTGTAATCCTTAACAGAAAAAGACGCTGACAGTTTGGTGTGGAGTTTGAAGATAGTTTTGATGTTATGTTTGATAAGGATTTCGCTGATTGCGATCGATGATACCTCGTATATAAGGTGGGCAGGCTTTAGAAATAGAAAAAGTGCTGAGAAACGGATCTGGCCGGTCTAGTGTTAAGGTGTTGATTTATGGTGCGTTGAAAATCGCGCTTGAAATAGTTGTTATTTAGATGATAATGACATGGTTGGTTTCTTTGGGTAAGGAATTACGTTCAGATATAGAGAGGGCTCGTTGGACTAAGAAGCCCAAGAGACTACGTTTTTGTGCAGGATTATGCTGGAAAAGAGTATTCAGATATTTGTCTGTATGCGTAGGTTTGAGATTAACGGAGCGACCTAAGTAACTATTACACTGACGATTCACTAAGAAATCCAAGAAAGGAAGGGAATCTTTCCACTCATCTCCCATTGTGAAATGAATGGAACTGTGAACGAAGGTGTCATTAACGTACCTAAACCACCATTTCGAGGAAAAAAAATTCTGTTCTGCGAAAGCCTCAATAGAGATGTTGGCGACGACAGGAGAAAGGGGGAATAAATGACTGCAGCAGATACTTGTTTGTAGTTACAGTTACGAAATCGAAAATAAGTAGAGACGAGAGAAGTTACGACTAGGTCGGCTACGTCATCAGGAGGATTAATGTTCTCGGATGATCTGTATGGTGTCAAGTATGGGGATTTGACATCAAAATTTACCAGGAATTCCTAAGAATATGCCGCAAGTTCATTCAGACTTTGCACGAAGTATTTGGAATTTTAGATAAAAGGGGTTACTGTTACCAATGTACGAAGTGAGAAAACTGCAGGCTATTTCGATAGTTTGTAAGTGTTTATGAATTTTTAGTAGAACGTACAGTTTAGAATCATCGCTTCTCAAAATTCTCTCCAACCTAGTCATTCTTATGCTCCTAAACTGTACACAGATTAAAAGAAAAATCGAAGAAATCACAGCAGAATATTTCTAAATCCCCAATTGACGCTTGATGAATGTAAAAAAGAAACAATAGAGCCATAATGAATTCGAACCCAGTCTTTGTTACTTTATAAGAATATGTAAGTTAGATACATTTCTATAAATTATCTAGGTTTCATCATAAATTACTAGGCAAATTCATTAATGAATACTTTGAAATACAAATCCTTGCTTTGCAATAGTTTATTGAACAAAATTTTCATTGCTACATATGTTAGGAGGCAAAAACAATCACGTATCGACCCTGTACATGTGTACTTGTGATGCTTACAATGCCCACACGAATGGCAGTATAACAAGAGGATCCCTTGTTATGGCGGTAGGTGGGAGTGTACCATCAGTAATTAGTAATTACACGCATGTATACCGCAAACGATACATATATCATGATCCTCTGTTATGATACAGAAACCTCCGTGATTTGATTACGGAACTAAACACAAGATCAAGGGCCTTTAACGCGGCTTAGGATTAGAAATTATGATGATAAGTTCCCCGCACATGATTTATCGGATAAATCAATATTCAAGAGGAGAATGCGTCTAATATATGTTGGGTGTGATATTATTGGTTTTGTGATAGCTCCTAGTATACAGAGAGCACGAAATAATAGCTAAAAATTAAATATTGTGCATGTAGGATAAATCTATTTAACAACTCATCAGAAAATTCCACAATTAATTAATTTAAGATCAACACATCCTCTGTAATGGGTATGACAACAGTAAACATAGTTAAAATCATTATATTTACTAAAAATATTTTCTACCAGCAGAAATGCAAGGATTTGCACATTCAAGAAGTACAGGTTGGTCCAAAATGACCGAAGGGGGTTTAATTCCTTATAACTTCTTTATTATAATTTTTTTTGTTTTGTTTTAGGTATTTTGTAAAGAAGACTTGGAGAATTTAAAATGGAACAGTACACAATTGAACAACGTGCCAAAATCGTTGAACTTTATTTCTCAAAACAACGATCCATTGTTTTGACTCAGCGTGCATATCGTCGTTATTTTAATGTGCGGGTTGGACCCTCAGAGTCAACAATAAACCGTCTGGTTGCAAATTTTCGAGAACAAGGGGCAGTAAGGAACCTTCCTGGTGACGGCAGACGACGAACGGTGGACACGGATTACAATATTGAACGGGTACAGGAGAGTATTCGGGAAGATGGAGAAACATCAACCAGGAGATGTTCGACACAACTTGGCCTCTCAAGAGGGCCGCTGCAGAGAATTTTGCATACAATAAGAATGTTTCCATACAAAATTCAGCTTGTCCAACAATTGAAACCGACAGATTACCAGCAACGACTTGATTATGCAATTTATTTTCGTCAAAAAGCAGAAGAAAATCATGATTTTATTCATAATTTAATTATGAGCGACGAAGCCCATTTCCAATTAAATGGGTTCGTTAATAGGCAAAACTGCAGGATATGGGCTACGGAAAATCCAAGAGTTGTTCAACAGCGAGAATTACACCCACTTAAGTGTACCGTTTGGTTCGGTATTTCGTCGGAAAGGATAATTGGCCCATATTTTTTTGAAAATGAACACGTTGTCGCCGTTTCCATCACTGGTGTTAGATATCGGACAATGTTGGAAAATTTTTTAAGGCCAGCCGTGGAAAACCATCCGCAAGTATACAACAGGATGGAGCTACAGCGCCCACTGCGAGGGACGCAATGGCTCTTTTACGCGACGTCTTTGGTGAACGAATTATTTCCCGTAGAAGCGATTTTAATTGGCCTCCGCGTTCACCGGATTTAACCGCTTCAGACTGTTTCCTTTGGGGTTATTTGAAAGGAAAAGTCTATATTAATAAGCCTCGAACCATACAGCAATTAAAAAATAATATACGCGACGAAATCAACAACATAACACCTGAAGTTTTGCGAAAGGTTATGGAAAATGTTTTGGAAAGGGCACGAATATTCGAAGCAGAAAATGGCCACCACTTGCGAGATATAATTTTTCATAATTAAATTAAAAATATTCTCCATTAATATACTGTATTTAAAATTAAAAAAATTTAATAATTATATATTAAATAAGAAGTTATAATGAACTCAAATCCCTTTGGTCATTTTGGACCACCCTGTACATACAACGACTCTGTTTATATTCCTGATATAAAATTTTAACACAGAGGTGCTGGAATTGCTTGTCGTTAGCCGTCGAATATTGCTAAATGCAATATAGGGAACAAAAACTGATCACACAGAGCCAAATCTGGAGAATGCGAAAAATGTGGAAGTAAAAGAAAGTGGAACTCTTCGTGTTTCATACAATGTAAATAATACATGTAACTGTACACATGGACAATACATCTCGTATTTTCAGCATTTACTTCTGCTTAAGACACGTGTTTCTGCCATCTATAGGCGTCATCAGTCAAGCTAGTGAAGCAATGTCATACAATTATACAAATCTTTTTAAGAACAGATTCGTATCTGTATATACATTTACGCTGAAATCGCCTACAAGATATGGCAAATTTCGTCCTATAAGGTGGCACTATTTAATAAATGACATCTGACGGACGAAAGAGACTATGCTGAAAAAGGCGACCTTTCGCTTGACCAGCTATGCTGGTACATAAACGAAAAAATACGTATAGGTGTAGTCCATTAACACGAGCCAGATGGCGGTAAATATACAAAAAGATTTAAGTATATCAATACGTTATGCACGTATTACGCATTTGTTACAAATGAAACAGACATACAATGTCTAATGTAATACATGCATAACGTATTGATATACTTAAACCTTTTTGTATATTTACCGCCATCTGGCTCGTGTTAATGGACTACACCTATACGTATTTTTTCGTTTATGTACCAGCATAGCTGGTGAAGCGAAAGATCGCCTTTTTCGGCATAGTCTCTTTCGTCCGTCAGATGTCACTTATTAAATAGTGCCACCTTATAGGACGAAATTTGCTATATCTTGTAGGCGATTTCAGCGTAAATGTATATACAGATACAAATCTGTTCTTAAAAAGATTTGTATCATTTGTATTACTTTGCTTCACTAGCTTTACTGATGACGCCTACAGATGGCAGAAACACGTGTCTTAAGCAGAAGTAAATGCTGAAAATACGAGGTGTATTGTCCATGTGTACAGTTACAGATATGTATATTGCATGTCTGTTTCATTTGTAACAAATGCGTAATACTTGCATAACGTATTGATATACTTAAACCTTTTTGTATATTAAGACCATATTACAAATCCAATATTCATCATTTGTCAAACTGTATAAGTTTGTGGGGCCGCAACTGTATACATTGGAAGAAAACATTTTATTGTCGCAGCATATTTCCGCAAGTGCACAATTTCTTAACGGACAATTGCAATATTCCTACGCGGAATGTAAGCAACAGTTTCACTTGCAGTTTCCTAATTGATTTGTGTTTGGCCAGCGCGGTCACCAATTTTTCTATTTTCGGATTGCTAAAAAATGAAGTATTTAAGAAAAGAATAAATAACTTAAATGACTTGTTGAATATAATTACAATTAAATCTAATGCAATAACACCAAATGTATTGCAGAATATTTTTGACAACATGAAACGTCGTATTGCATTATGCATTGAACAGAATGGTGACCATTTTGAAAACTTGTTATAAATTATAATAATTAAAATTTCTACAAATTAGTTATTTACCTTGACTGTTTGATTAATACCCTATCTTTGAAATTTCTTATTAAATAAATTAATAATCTAATTGTACTTGTTATTAATTTATTCACCATATCTCTCGACGATAAATTTTGACAGTAACAGACAGATAACCTTTATACCATTTTGGTCTATATCCGAATTTCTGAACATCATAATTTATAAGAGAAATTCATGGACAACTAGATGTAATTTTTTTTTAAGCACGTATTTGGACTCTTTTGGATATTTTTGCCTTGTATAGTGGAGTCTATAGTTTGTGTAATTATTATTATTCACAAGTGACTTTTGGATCTTAATCAACAAAATGTAATATGAAAAATGTATTTTTAAATATCTATGTTCACACATAACTAGAGCTGGGGATGTTTGCGGTGTGCCAGGATAGTATTCAGTTAAACGCACGAATATAATGACCTTGTTTCGATCGGTGATGCATGCGTGATTTTATTGCTTTACATGCATTCGCTATTTATATCACTTAGGTATGTCAGTTATGTGTACTGTATATAAATAACACACTTACCTTATTTACGATTATTATAGCATAGCGCCAAGTGGATAAGATTTGCAGTAAGTTTGTAGCATTAGATACGTTTCCATATTTGTAGCGGTGAGCGATGTACGCCGTGATGAATAAATTTTTTTATATTTTGAGAAAGACCGCTCGACATCTACGGATGTAACACACGCACAATTAAAATAATCTTTATGGATAGAAACCGAATCTACACTTGCACCATTACTAATTTGTTTTAATCTGGTAAAATCAAAATCATTGTTTATCACACTCTCGAACTTTTCTATTACATTAACATTTTTGTTGTCATTTACTGCGCATAGCTGGGCGTGTACATCGTCCAGTATTTGCAGTGACTCCGCTAACGATAATGCAGTATTTTGAAATTTCTCGATTGCGTTAAACAATCCTATATGATTGTTATAAATAGTTTGTAAATCTGCATCAAGGGAAGGGTTTTGAAAGAGTCTCTGGCTTTCCTTAATGGCTACAGCTTCGGCAGGATTGAATTGTAGAACCACATATTTTATTTGTTGGAAATACTTGGCATAATAAAATGCCGCCTTTAACCAACTTCCCCAACGTGTAAGGATGGCTCTGGTGGTTCGGGAATACCAGGGCACCGACTGTGAAACTATCGAATTCGTTTGGGAGATTTTAGAAACACTTTGTGGTTGCTATTAATGCATCCACCTCTGAATAACATTGCCGAATAGTTTGTGCCACAAGGTGTAAAGCATGAACTTTACATGTCACATGCAAAAGTCTCTCACAATCTGCTTTAAGAGAACGGCCTACAGAACGCATTGTCGCAGCACCATCGCTCATAAACATCAGGAGTTGATTAGTTGAAACTTGAAATTTTTGTAGCGTATCGAGCACTACCTTCGTAATTACTTCGCTAGTGCACTTTTCCAATCTTTTGCTGGCTAATAAAATGGGAAATGTTGATTTGACAGGATCTAGTACACGCACTATAATATTCACAATAGAATGTTTTTTTCGATCTGTCGTTTCGTCGACACATACCCATAACTGTTTATCATTTACTACTGCTTTCATTCTGTTTTCAATGTCCTCACGCACAATTGGTAAATAGGTGAGTAACGTTCTCCGTGACGGTAGCTTTATGTTGGAATTGTATTTATTCCAAAAGTCGTGAAAGGCTTTTTTATCTAGCAGGTGAACTGGCACATCGCAGACGAGTAACATTGTCAATAAATCGAAAAAGAATTGCGTTTTAGACAGCACATTATTTTTTTTGTCTTTGTGGTGTACACTTTCAACATGTCTTTTACAGTCGTATTTGTCCCAGCAAAGTAACTGTTTATGGCATAATTTACAAACCACTTTTTCTCCATTATAATACAAATCGGGAAAGTCTCGGATAAATTTATTCACGTCGTTATACAATGGGCGCTTTCTTGGCTTGGGCACGTCCGTCATACTTATTAAATAGAGCTCAAGACAACACACGATCACGTTGCCAGTTCACGACTAGCTAAAGTGTTTCGCTGCATCGTGTTTATACGCTGGTGGGGATGCACTACATACGGTCCTGCCGTACCGCAAACATCCTCAGCTCTACACATAACCCTTGAATAATCTTTATTCTTAGTCAATTTTACTATTTTTGAGAAGTATTATTAAATAAAATACATAAAAATTTCTAAGAACAAAACAAATAAGCGAATCATTCTTTCATAATTTTAAATTAATAATAAATGCATAAAGTTCAATTTCGACTTCATACTGTACAATAATGGCACATTTCAGGTATTACAGATCGTTCAATGTGGTAATTTCGATTTAGTTCGTTTGCGATTCTTCCCGTGAGTATCGCTTGAATTGATTTTCTCCATTATCTGATTGACCAATAAAACATAAAGACCATTTGATCAACAAGTTGTCAGCAATCGTAGCCGTGCACCATACATTCGCGTTTGCCTTTATGGTTTCTGGGACAGACCGACTGGTTGGCCAATTCTATTGAGTTCAAACGGTGTGAGTGTCGGTTAACTAATTATAATCACGCACACACTAGTCATGACACTTCATTCAAAATAACACACAGAGGAATTGCATACATTTCTATACGCTATTTTCTATATATTCCAAATACGCCTTTGTGTATTCAAATTCTCTCGTCTTATATAAATAATTTAATTTAAGGGAAACTACTGCGTATGTGGAAGACATATTCTGCAATATTTATGTATTCTTCGTTTTATTTTTTTATATGTATTGCAGATTACACAGGTCCGCAAAATAAACATTGTTTTGTAGTGTGCTGAATCCAAAAATTTTCTCAATTTTCCTCCATCAAGTAAACTTTTTTGCAAAAATGCAAGGTGTTATGCATAAAAATGCATAACACTAATTCGTTAATTGATAAAGCGATGATAATTTGCGAAGATTTTAATTGTTCTAAGTTCAATGCTGAGGATAAAATCCCCGATTTAAGATTTAGAATACTGGAAAAGTTTATGCACACATTAAATTTTTCTCAATTTACACCAGTGGCGGCTCTTTACTGAGACCAAGTGAGCAATTGCACCCCCTGGAATAATGAAACAAAACAAACCAGGCGGCGACTAACTGTGAAAGTATTTATTTATTATATATATTATGTATTCATAGTTATTGACGAGGAACGTGGCACGCTAACAACGTACATATACCGATCGTCGTCACAAATATACTGAGCAAAGCCCGACTCTTGCTCTGCTAAGGCATTAACATTACATTGATGGTGGGGAGAACTGTATTTTGCCGTACTTCAATGTCGTATAATACATAGCGTTGGAGCAACTGAACCAGACTGCTCTCGGGCGTTGTTACAATGAATACGGTATATTTTTTACAGAACAACGCGTTTTCGCGGTTAACGTATAATGAAAAAATCGCAGTAAAAAATCTTAAACGGCCGATGCCTCAATTATGTTTAGAAAATAAACAATCTGTTAAAGGTAAATACGTTATAAGAAAATTCAAAATGAATATTTATCAGAAAAATGACTGGATTTGTGGGTGTGAAATTAAAAATACTTTGTTTTGTTTTCAGTGTCTTTTGTTTGGTGGTAAACCGTCTTGGTCAAAGAACGGAATAAGAAACTTAATTCATTTTAGTGCTAAAATTATTAAACATGAAAATTCCGAAGGGCATTTGAAAAATATATTTAGTCTAAGAATGTCAGTAAAAAATAACATTCAGAATGTTTTAGATTCATCATATAGAAAAGCAATTCAACAACACAATGAAAAGGTAACAAAAAATAGGCATGTGTTAAATTTAATAATAAATTGCATAATATTTTGTGGCGCGCTTGAACTGGCACTTCGGGGTCATGATGAACAGCAAACGTCGAATAACAAGGGCATTTCTCGGAAATTGATAAATTTTACGACAGAATTGGATAAATCGTTCAGAGATCACATCGAAGCAGCACCGGTTTTTAAGGGATTATCAAAAACGATACAGAATGAGCTGCTTGATGCAATGTTGAACGTGTATCATGAACAAGTTGCCAGTGAAATTGAAGCAACCGACTTCATATCTGTGATAGCTGATGAAACCACAGATGTGTCCAATCAGTTTCAGTTGGTGGTTGTTTTAAGATATATTGTGAACGCGAGACCGGTCGAAAGATTTTGGAAATTTCTTCGGCCTAGTGGACATGATGATAATTCTTTATCTGCCTCCATCCTTAACTAAATTAGTTTGCTTGTTGATGACCCAGAAAAACTGATTGCACAGAGCTATGATGGGACAGCAGTCATGAGTGGTGCTATTAACGGCGTGCAAAGACATGTCCATGACCAGTATCCAAGGGCTAATTTTGTACATTGTTATGCACATCAGACAAATCTAATTATGTCACATGCTACATCGAGCAGTAGTAATTGCAGAATTTTTTTTGCCAATCTGACTGGATTATGTACATTTTTCTCCACTTCACCACAACGAGCTGCAAGATTGGAAGAATTCCTTCAGAGAAAAAGCTTACCTCGTTCTTCAAAAATAAGATGGAACTTAAATTCTAGGACAGTGAATACAATATATGAGCACCGAGAAGAAATAATTAAAGCTCTGGAAAAAATCGATGGAGAAGCTAGCTTACAAACTACCATTCATCAAGCTAGTGCCAATTTGCGAATTTTAGAGGAGGAAAATTTTATCTATTGGTTAACTTTCTTTCATAAAATTATGCCACATGTGGACATATTTTTTACAAAATTACAAAATGTCAATACAGATGCATTAAAAATCAAGAATAATTTAGATAATTTTGAACGCGCTATTGGAAAAATTCGAACCGAAATCGCTGACACAGATAATCAGTTGGTTAAAGAAAATGACCCAGAACTGACTCCTCTACCATCAAAGCGACGAAGAGTAACTGATGGTAGCCAAAGAAGGAGGGAAACTATTGAAGTGTGCGGTATTATTTTGCTAGAAATAAAAACTAGACTTCGGTATACAGGGCACTTAATATTAACAAACTTAATTTCTTTTAAATAATTCTCCTCTTTTCAAAAAAAATTTCCGTAAGATTGCCTTAAAGAAGCAGTAAAATTTTATCCATGCCTCAATGAAAGCAGACTACGAACTGAATTAAGTGTTCTATATTCTAGAGAAGAATTTAGGCAAAATATAGAAGTCGGTGCTGTAGGTCTGCTAGGCCTTCTGCTGGATGGATTAAGCGACACCTTTAATGAAGTTGTTACGCTTTTAAAAATTGTCATTACAATCCCAATGACAACGTCCGAAGCGGAACGCCAGTTTTCACGGCTGAAGAGAATAAAAGCTTTCCTGAGAAATACAATGAAAGAAGAGAGATTAAATGCCCTTACTATGATATCTTGTGAAAAAGAATGTATAAATGATTTCCCAAACTTTAATGAAAAAGTGATAGAACTGTTCTGCAAGTCAAAGACACGTCAGATGTAATTAAACTGTGTAGTGTAATATTTACTATTTCCTCAAAACAAACTCTACAATGAACAGTACCTGTCTGGAACAGTACGTCGGTGAAATTTATATGGATTGGGTAAGCGTTTTTGTATTACACTTTTTAATTTTGAAATTATGCACTCCCTATGTGAACCACCCCGAGCCGCCACTGATTTACACAATTTAATACAATAAATTCTAGAGACAAGAGATTGTTGGATTTGATCGATTCAAATATCGGTTTTCATGTAACAGTAGACACGTGAAACAAATTGGTCTATTGTTTGTGATATCATGCTTGCTTCCGTTCTTAAAATTAGGATTGACTTCAGTTATTTTACACACTTCCAGACAAGTTAGTGGGCTCAGGATGCGATTGAAAATTAAGAAGTTCATCACAAACCAACGTAAAGACTGTTTTAAGATGCTTTTCACAGCTACCAGAATCTCGTTCAGGGTAAAACGCGCAATAAAGAAGTTATCGGAGTTTTCATTATTATCTGATGAGAGAAAAAGAGAGCGATGTTTAAAGACATCCGTAGATATTTTGTCAAAGGTTTCAACAATCCCACAGGGACTTACCATCTTCTCATTGCCTACTCTCATAGTGCCAAGGATTCTTGATTTTCCCGAACGCTCATCAATAAATCTCTAGAAAGAATAAAAAATATAAATGATTGATTTATATTTTTTATTCCCTTGACAAAGGCATCATTGCCGAAACATGTAGGGTTGTTTTAAATATATATACTTTGAAGTAATGAACCAGACCTTTAATCGCCGACTTATTAAGTTTACCTTATCATACCAAGGTCACGAAAACATTATATTGATATATATATATATATACAGTTCATAAAGTATAAGTTTTCAGTTCGTACTGCCCAAGTGTGAACCGCAAATTGTACTTTATCTCTTTCTAACACACATGAACACGCGCTGTAATACTACAGACGTTTGTCATTTTGAGTTAAGACGTACGTCTTTGAAATATTATATTAAATAAAAAGGATAGGTTGTCTAGGAGATAGTCTTATGATATTCGACTTGTCAAATTATGTCAATATTGTTGTTTATTGACTTTGTTTCCGGTATTCTGACTTCTAGGTTAAGCATTCTTCCAATTTGAATATTTAGTTTATCAAAAATTACAAAATCTGTTTTTTTGAGAACAATACTGATAATAAATAGTAATATCAATTAGTGGCAATAAGTACGAAATTGTTTGATTATTACTTTGACATTTCTAACCTATATATTTTACAGAATATTTCTTAGATGCCAAGTAAACCTCTTGGTTCTCAAGCGAAACAGCTTGTATTAAATCTTACAGCCTATTAACAGGTAAAGGAGAATGGTGGACCATTTATGTCCATCGACCGCGTTCATGAGGTAATTCACATAATCAGTTAGATAAGGCGGTATTATGAAATAAGTTTTATTTTAGAGGGTAGCAGAAGCCCTTAATATTTCTAGTAGAACGGTCTACACTATTAAACACCGTAACATTCAGAATCCAGTCTTATCGTCTCCTAGCAAAAAAAGGTCTTGTAAGAAGGTAAAAACTAAGGACTTAGCAGAAGCAACTAAAATGGAAGTTCGAAATACTGTTTATGACATGTATAAAGAAAGTATGTTTTTAATATATTGTAAATATTTATTACATGTTAAAATTTTTCAGAAAAACATCTTACCTTAAAAAATTTAAGCAATGTTTTGGCTATGAAAGAATTTGTTCATACATGTACAACTACTTTAGCAATATTGCTTAAAGATATTGGTTTTAAATATAAGAAAGAGTGTAACAGGAGAGCGCTCACAGAGAAATTAAATATAGTCTGAATGAGAAATGTATTTTTAAGGGAATATATGAATAACTTAAATTCAACTTTATGTCAGGTTATGTTCCTTGATGAAATTTGAATCTTTTCGAAAGAGAATAGAATGAAATCCTGGCAAAATGATAATATAAAAAGTGTTAGTAAACCCAAAGACTATGATGGTAAACGGTTTATTATTATACATATTGGCACAGAAAATGGCTTCATTAAAGGAGTTAGTCTGAGTTTTCCATAAAAAACAATCACTGGTGATTACCATGGAGAAATGAATGGTGACTCCTTTAAGCAATGGGTAAATGATCAGCTTATACCAAATCTTGAGGTACCATCACTTATAATAATAGATAGTGCTCCTTATCATAGCGCTAGTCAAAATAAACAACCAAATACCTCCTCAAAAAAACAGAAATTATGGAATGGTTGAGAAAAAAAGATAGAAGCTATTCACCTGCAATGACTAAGAATGAATTAATTCAATTAGTAAAATATCATAAAGAAGAGAAGATATTTATTATAGGTGAAATAATGTGAGAGTGGACATGAAGTTTTAAGATTACCTCTGTACCATTGTGACTTGAACGCAATTGAAATGATTTGGACTAAGGTTAAAAACTATTATAATTCAAATATTGGAAGAAATGGTTATTCAGATGAAAGAGTTAAAGAAATGTGGAATGAAGCTTTGCAACAGTGTGATGAAATTACTTGGTATAATTGTGCTAGGCATACGGAAAATTAAATTAAAAAATAGCATAGCGGGAGCAATTTCTTGATAGGGCAGAGATTGCTCCAATAATAATGTAAATGACTCAAGTTTTGAGTCAGAATCAAAAACTGACTAGTTTTCATTCATTTTTGTAATATATACTCCATTCACATTAAAAATAACATACCTATTGCAAATAATACAAGTAATATTTTTGAGGTTTTATTTGGATGAAACAGGAAAGTTTACTTCTATAAAAGTTCACTAAACATTAATAAGCAGGTAACTATCTTATTTTGACAAAATATTTTTGTATTTATATTTTGTAGAAGTTTAATATGGCTACATTAATACTGCCATAAAAACCATCAATGTGTATCATTTGCATGCACATAATATAAAGCAGTGAAGAAATTACTGCCACTGGTTCAACGAAACATTACATGATAAAGATCTCGTGGCAAAGTTTTATATGAATGAAGTTTGTTTTTTTCTTATTGGTAGTGTACTAACCTGCAAAATTATCAAATGTAGTTATCAGAAAATCCTCATGTGTTTGTTAAATATTATCTTCATCTAATAAAGGATAATATGGATTTGGATTGTATTATTATACCATTATTTTCTTAAGAAACAATAAAATATTAAATGTAGACTATATAAATGTTTCTTTTATGTATAATTTTATAAATGTAATTTGACAACATATATTTACAACTTTCAAAAGGTTTTAATTCTTTTTCAAAGAGTTACGAACATAACTTTTACATTCTTTTCCAATATATTTAAATTTATTTAAAATATAAACAAATTATAAGTTAAGTAGAAATCTAAATTATTCATCAAATTAATACATTCCCAATCTTCTTAACCCAGATATAGTGCAAGAAAATGATTTTGGTAGGTATGTCGTTCTTAATAATGCAAACATTTTTAACACTAAAGATCTTTTCAATACCTCATTTCACTATTGATATCTGACTTGAAATATTTCTTTTTAAATAAATTTTTGATCGAATATTTTCGTGAGTTTATAATTATAAATAATATTTAAAATAATTTGTTCAAATATTAAAGTAATAATTTCGGCATAGTTTTCTTGGATAGAATATATTTATACAGAACTAGAAAAGAAACAATACTTTTGAACTATTAATGTTCCTACTTTACTCATTATTAGAGCTGAGGATGTTTGCGGTATAACCATGGTTATATCATGTAACCATAGTAATTTACTATGGTTACATGATATAACCATGGTTATACCGCAAACATCCTCAGCTCTACTCATTATTATTTTGACATGTAGGTTATGTATATGCTTTCTTTGGTTATATTGCAAGTAACATACTAAAATTTTGACAATATTGAAACATGACGTTTATATTTTATGATGACAAACGGTTGTTTCCGCGATTGAATACTGACTTTATTTGACTCTGCAGTACTGATTTGAATCATATGCTTCGAATTTGACCTTGAACTGAAAACTTATACTTTATGAACTATATATATATATATATATATGAAGCGTTGTTCTTCGGGATATTTCGCCGCGTTTGGATGATTTTGTCCTGAGAAGGACAACTTTCTTCCTGACGTTTCGGTGACATCACTTTCACCTTTTTCTAGAGGATCTTCTCGTTGCAATGGTAACTTCAAGAGTGCGTCGATTTCCTGTGCCGCTCGTATTATATGGTCCCGTCGTAGTGGGGACGCGTGTCTGACTCCTCGTGATTGGTCCGTCGGTTGTTCTGTCGCTTTCGACTATTGGTCGATCGGTTTGCGTTCGGTCCGAGTTAGTATGACTGGGCTGTGGCAAGTTATTCTCATTACGTCGCTTGTGTGTAATCTGCCTGTTGAGCAAGGCCGACTTCCATGTGTCAGGCAAACGCTGTCCGTCGTCACGTTTGTTCATACAGTTTTGCCGTTTCTCAATTTCTATAGCTTCTCTTATAATCCTGTATGTTAACCTCGTACTGCGTGCTATAGTTTTTGTACCGTCAAAGTCGATAGTGTGTCCTGTATGTAGCACATGCTTAGCTAGGGATGATGTTGATTCTTTTTTAGCTACCGCATTTCTGTGTTCTTCCCTCCGTACGCTGGTTTTACGGTTAGTATGCCCTATGTATGTTTGTTCGCATTCATAGCACGGTATTTCGTAGACCCCTTGGTTTTCTAGTTCTATCTTGTCCTTTGTATTAGGCAAAATATCTTTTATTTTCCTGTCTGTCGTATAAATGGTGTCTATGTCGTGTCGGCGTAATATTCTACCTATTTTCTCAGTCGTACCTTTCACGTAAGGGAGAAATGCTGTCCGTGTAGATCTTTCTTTCTTTTTTGGTTGATTCTTGTTAATTCGTGTCGCTCTGTTAATGGTATGTTGTGAATATCCGTTCGCTTGTAATATGTTTTTTATTGTTCCCATTTCTTCGTTTCGATGTTCTGCGTCTGACCAAGTTTGAGATCTGTGGATTAATGTTTTTACTACAGAGTTTAACTGTGCTGGGTGATGATGTGAAGATGCGTTGAGATATCTGTTCGTATGTGTAGGTTTTCTGTACACTGTGTATCCTAGCGAGCCATCCGGTTTTTTGATTATCATCAAGTCTAAGAAGGATAGCCGATTTCTTTCCTCCATTTCGACAGTAAACTTTATTTTCGGATGTCTGGTGTTCAGATGTTGTAAAAACTCGCTTAGTTTCTCTCTTCCATGCGGCCAAATCACCAGGGTGTCGTCTACGTATCGCAGCCAGAGTTTTGGTTTGTCTGTAGCGTTTTCCAGTGCTCTTTGTTCGAAGTCTGCCATAAACAAATTCGCCAGTATAGGTGACAGCGGTGACCCCATCGGCGCTTCATCGGTTTGCTTAAAAAAATGTCCGTTGTATATAAAATACGTGTTTGACAGGCAGTGTTTCGTTAGTTCTATGTCGTAGTCGGAGAGTTGGTGTTTCTTTATTAGTAAATCTATTGCCTCATTAATGGGGATCTATGTGAAGAGCGAAACTACATCGAAGCTCACCAACATGTCGTCTTGATCCATGGTGATATCCTTGAGTATTTCAGTTAGGTGAGTCGAGTTTTTAACATATGATGGTATTTCTTCGGCAAGGGGTTGTAGTTTTTGTGCTATATATATATATATATATATATATATATATATATATATATATATATATATTAGAAAATAAAGTTCTCGAGCCCTAATTGGTAGAGCCTTTATTTATTTTATTAAGCAAAGGATACATGTCTGCTACAATCTACTTTTACATAAACTAGGCCTATTAAAATTCATTATAAAATTCCAGAAATCGCAGATATAAGATACCAGTTCCTTCAGTTCTTTTATCGTCGAATTTAATCAAATATTCATATTTCTTCAAATCGAAGTTGAACGAATGCTTGTTTATTTATATTTAATGCAAATTATAAACAATCAAATATTACTCCGGGCTAGATAGGTCCAGTTTATGTATCTTAGACTTAAGAGATACCTTGACCGTCAATTCATAAACCTACTTTATAAATCTGAAGAGTCCATCAAATTCATGTAGTAAGTATAATAATTAAAATTAACAGTTTAAAGATTACCATTAAAATAAATTATATTTAAATATATTATTTAAATCACGTAATACAGAACTATATCAATACATATTGTATGTTGCTGCAATTTCAAATTACTTTATTTTAATAAATTTGGTAATAGCCTACAATTCTATAATAATACGAATCAACGTTTAATTCGCATCTTGTCATATGACCTAACAACATGCTTCAAATCACTGTAAATTTAATTCGATTTATTTTTGAAATCACGAAGTTGTGTTGGATTTAACAGGCGCCACGCCAATCACCACCAGCACTTAACTTGTACCACTTCTTCGGATAAGAGTTAATTGCGTTGTTTCTTAACAATACAACTTTTAGCCTTGTGTCCGTCGATACGAATTGTTTACTTATATCGTCGATTTTCTTTCACCTTTTTAAAATGCCTCAACTTTATTTCAAACACGGTTTCCCTTTTTAAAGCAATCGAAAATTAATTACAGACAAACAAACAAACAGTACATACAATAAAGCTATTCACGTTTGAATGGGGAAAAAGTAGAAAAAAAATACGCTTTTGTGTACTTTAGAAACAGAAAACATTTCGTTTTTATTTATTAATACGGCATACAATTGAATCGATCAAAACTTAAAATAAAACTTTAAATAAATCTATGTGAAGGCTTGCAATTTCTCTTTGATTGTTCGATGGAGATTTTATTTGCTTTTAACATTATGGATTCCCATTGTGAAGTATTCAATATTTTCGAAATCTAATTTCACGAAAGGAAAATATATTTCAAATCGAACGACATTTTTGGGATATTTTCTACAGTGGAAACAATAAATGTGATAGTAAAAAGTAAATGTAGATTATTCATGTGGTAAGGAAGATTATGAATCAAATAACCAAAAGAACAGATAGAATACGTTATACTTGGTTTAGAAGCATATTAATGAAATAAAAGTACATAACTTTTACATCAACGGATTAAGACCTTGGGCAGTGATACGTAATTAAAGAATACAATCCCCGAGCATGTTCTTCAATCCCGGGATCCCGGGATTAGATTATGTAGTTTCTAATTGGGCTCAAATGAGAAAAAAACTTAAGTAATTTCTTAAAAATTATTTATTAATATTGTTGCACAACACAATACACAATATACTAAAATAAGGAACAAAAAAGACAATACAAAAAACTTTTTAGAATTTCGAAAATACAATCGCAGAAATATCAAAGCATCCAATGTTTGACTTCCAAGCCTGCTTCGTAGTTTATTGCCATAAGCAGCAGCTGAAAGCGCTCGCTCATGTTCTACACTGGTCGGAGGAATAGACAATAGATATTTATATGCTAATTCTAAGTGATATCCACGAACTCCTCCATTTTCGAACAGGCTCATTTCGCGTCTAATACTATTTACCAACCCCGATTCATTTTATACTTCAGGATCTGGGGATTCCATGCTCTTATTAATTTCCAGCTGAAACTTTTCCTTTAGTGTCAATTGGGGTTGGGAGGTTTCTTGCCTTGTCTCATCATCTATTTGTGATCATGACCTTTCTTCCTCTTCCGTGGCATCTCGACTATTTAGTCTTGTAACAATGCTCCTTGCGCCCTCACTAAAGCCTGTGTAGGAACTGGAAATAAGTCAAGTCATTCCAAATCCGATAATAACTGATTTGCATCATCTTTTCGTGGATTTTGTAAATAATTCAACACACCAGTTAAATTATCATTTCGTCGTTGCTTTATACGTTCCACTAAGGATGTTTTCAATTTATTGGCGAGTGCAGAGTTTTTGTTAGACAAAAGTTTTATAAGAAATTTCAAAGCGGCATCAGCTGTGCATAAATTAGCATCTCATCGACAGATTGCTTCTACTGTTAATTTAATTGGAGTCAGCACATCAACAATTTTATTTACCAAGTCAAAATCAGCATCTTCTAAACGGATTAGATGATTGAGATCAATAAGAGCTTTTTGAATGCAGGTTTTTAAAAGAAAATCGTTCCAGCATGGTTAAAAGACTATTCCACCTGGTTTTACAGTCCAGAAGAAGTGACAGCTCTTTTTCATGTTTAATCTTGACATATTTTTGAAGTACTGTTTCATTTTCAATGCTGATCTTTTGAAATACACTACAACTTTGCGATTTTTCTTTATCAGCCCATTAATGTTTTCATCTTTCGTTAACTCTGGTATGTGTTCTCGCGCAAGTCCATTTTGTGACATTGCGTCTAAGCGTGACATTTTGCGACATTAAGATTAAGCCTGATTCTGGACAGTGTAAGTCTTCTAAATTGTCATTATCATCGCTATCGTTCATGTAATCAGCCGTCACAGCTGGTTCATTTATAGTATCTCTGAGTCTGAGGTAGGCCTGTCTTGAAAATAATTCTTTATTTTATAAAGCACAACACAGACGACCAAATTGATACCATGTGCGAGACACAGTTGTTGTTCAGTGCAAGCAAGCTGTCCCACCTTTATCATAACGTTCGGTCTATCGGTTACAGTAGCCACGATATCAGTTTCCAGGGAAATATCAAATTTACTTAGACGCTCTTTCAATATACGAAGACAATTTTCAGCCGTCATACTTCCATGAGTAGGAACGAGTCCTAAGCTCCAATTTTTTTTATATGAATGAACGTTGACAGCCATGTATCGTTTATTGGACGTTGATGTCCACTCGTCGAAAGATGAATCTTTCACCTGCACTTTTCAAATGTTTTAATTCTTCAGTTACTTGCTTTCTGATTTTTTCACTGTAATTCAAAACACGCTCTCGAACTGTGACGGCTGGTTTTGGTAAATCCGTGTATTTCGCTAAGAGCAATTTTCTCAAATCGTCTGAAGTTATGAATACACTAAATGGAAATCTAATGCAATCATTCTTGCCAAAACATCATCCAGGCTATCGTCGGAACTTTTAATAAAATAATCTTCTAACTTTCGTTTAGCTGGCGGCGGTGCTGTGTTCAGATTTTCAGAATCTTGACTTGTTGAAGCTGTTAAACGATTAACGTCAGCTTAAATCTTAATGTTATGTTTTGATGACAAATGTGAATGTAATTTCTTAGTTGATCCACCGAAAGTCTTGAGAATGGTAGGGCATCGCTTACATTTAGCACTATTCCCGTCTTTCGCAACTAAAAAATAACTCCACGCTGACGACGTATAACCGTTTTTTTTATGTTGAACAAAGTCTCCCGCCATTTAAAATAACATTTTCAGATAATTGACTTTTAAATTTAAATGTCGTAACCTGCGTAACCTTGTCGCCGGTAAAATAATAAACGAAAAAAGTAAATCCTAATAATCGTATTTATACTTGCGTACAGGGAATGATAACAATAATAATAATAATAATAATAGTCTTTAATGCTCAAAAGATAACCTCAATTACATGACATAAATGTCATAATTACAATATTAAAACAAAAGAACGTTATAATTAATATAAAAAATAGGTAAATAAAAGGTTATACATATATATACACACACACATTTATATATATATATATATATATATATATATATATATATATACCGTGTGTCCCAATTTCGATGCTCACCATTGGTATCTCGGTTATTAGAAGATATAGAACAACGGTTAAATGGGGAATGTTTTGCAGAATTCAATACTCGGGGCAAATCCCATTTCAAATTAGACCTAACTTTTTAATTTTTTTAAATATTTTGAAAAATCAAAAATTTGCCGATTTCGTTATTTTCATATGGCGGCCATATTGGATTTTGGGTTTGTTAGGTAGTCCTCAAAATGTGCTTTTCAACGATGATAACATGCCTGAAAATTTTTTATTTATAAGGAAAATATTAATAAAAACGTAAATTAATCTTTAATATGAAATTAGTAGGCTGAAAAATTAAACACCAATGTCAAATGAAAGTGAAAAGACATTCTAAGTATAGCAAACGCCAATTAAGTTGGCGCGAGGAGGGGTAAGTTCGCGCAGGATTAAAAGTAGTGGGGAGATTTGTTTTTGGTTTTACATCAAATGTCAGATAATTCTAACCTCTGAGCGTGTATCACTAGCAAAGACATTATGTTCCGTCAAACGTCAATGACAAATGTATTCTGACAATGAAACAAAACGATAACCTGTCAAAGTACAATTAGTGCTGCAGAGATAAGTTAATTAAAACTACTTGTAGTTAGTGATAAGTAATTATTGTCAAGTATTAAGATTTATAAGTATTGATAATGGCACATACATATTCAAACGAAGAAAAAGTTGATATGTTGGAAGTGTATTTCAAAGCAAATAGAAACACTGAAAATGCGTGCACGAGTTATTCAGAGCGTTTTCCAGAAAGACAACAGCCACACAGGACAATTTTTGAAAGACTAGTTAGCAAATTAAAAAACTTTGGAAGCTTCGAAAAAAACGAGCTAACTATGAAGTTAATGATGCTGATACACGTCGAAATAATATTTTGCAGAACGCTAGGAACAATCTCAGCACATCAGTTCGTCGTGTGACACGAGAAACAGGGATTTCAAAATCTACTGTTCACAGAACCTTGACGAAAAACAAGTATCACCCTTACAAACCAACAATTGTACAAGGTTTAAGTGATAATGATAATCACCGACGATTACAGTTTAGCAGGTGGTACCTTCAAAAATCTGAATTTGACGCTAATTTTCCTAGAAAAATACTATGGACAGATGAAACACGATTTACCAATTGTGGAGTGTTCAATAGGAATAACTATCATCATTGGTCTACTGAAAATCCACATTTGGTAAATCAAAGAAGATTTCAAGTTCGATTTGGTTTTAATGTCTGGTGCGGTTTAATTGGTATGACATTTTGTTTACTTTTTTTTTGTTTTTTAAACTCTTTTTTTCGTTTTAGATAATCAGTTAATAGGTCCTTTCATCTTTGATTACAATTTAACTGGTAACAGATATTTGGAGCTACTAACAAACGAGGTAATGCCTGCTTTGAGGCAAATTATTAATCCCGAGAACATGCAAAACATCTGGTTCCAGCAAGAAACATCTGGTTCCCGTAAAATGTTGCACGTTACGAGTGTTATGGGCCGGGCAATCCAGCAAGATGATTGCCCGGCCCATAACTCTCGTAACGTGCAACATTTTTTGAGAGAAAACTTTAATGAGAGAGTGATTTCAAATAATGGACCCGTGCAATGGCCTGCGAGATCACCCGACCTTACCCCGTTTGACTATTATTTATGGGGTACCACTAAAAACGAAGTATTTGATTTTGAACCGCCAGAAACTCTGGAAATTTTAGAACAAAGAGTACTAGATGTGCTACGATCAGTAAACGGAAACACGCTACGTAGAGTTTGTAACTCTACTCGAACAAGGTGTCAAAATTGTGTGGAACAGAATGGTCGTCATATTGAACAATTTCTTTAAGTGAATGTGAACTTTAAGTTCTGTATCTTTACTTTTTATTTCTATAATTTTTTTATCGTTTCGTTTGTTTACAGTATTACTTAGAATATCTTTTCACTTTCATTTGACATTGGTGTTTAATTTTTCAGCCTACTAATTTCATATTAAAGATTAATTTACGTTTTTATTAATATTTTCCTTATAAATCAAAATTTTTCAGGCATGTTATACATCATTGAAAAGCACATTTTGAGGACTACCTAACAAACCCAAAATCAAATATGGCCGCCATATGAAAAACAAAAGATAGTCAGACTAAGCGTTATCGAGTTATTGAGGAATAACGAAATCGGCAAATTTTTGATTTTTCAAAATATTTTAAAAAATTAAAAAGTTAGGTCTAATTTGAAATGGGATTTGCCCCGAGTATTGAATTCTGCAAAACATTCCCCCCCCCCCCCCCCACCCTCAACCGTTGTTCTATATCTTCTAATAACCGAGATACCAATGGTGAGCATCGAAATTGGGACACACGGTATATATAGTATATTCAAATTGTTGGCGATTTATGGTCTGGTTTTACTTCAAAAACTATATATTTAAAACAACCCTATATGTACATGTTTCGGCTAATGATGCCTTTGTCAAGGAATACAAAATATAAATGACAGTATATTAATGTCATATAAATAATTATCTTTATACTTAGTACAGGGCGTGTAGTGCTAATAAAATGGAACAATTACATCATGAAGTATACAATTACATATATGACATTAATATACTGTAATTTATATTTTGTATTCCTTGAGAAAGGCGTCATTATCCGAAACATGTACATGTAGGATTGTTTTAAATATATAGTTTTTGAAGTAAAACCAGACCTTAAATCGCCTACAATTTGAATTTACCATAACATACTAAGGTCACGAAATAATTATCTATATATAGCCTAATTAAAAAAGAAAAAATCTTCAAAATATTTATTGGCAGCAGTGCTCATTAAGTAGACTGGCGAACGCTGCAACACATTGGTTCTCACCAAAGGCACATGAAAGACGGAGTTAAAACGTGAGTGAAGCCTCGGGCATGTGCAAAGAAATCCTGGACAGAAGGAACGGGCAATCAATATTATTATTTAAGAGTTTCAGCAAGAAACTAGCACACTCGCGATCCCTTCTGTCCTAGAGCGAAGGCATATTGTGTCACTGCAGCAAATCTTCCTGACTTATTCCAATCTGTGGGTGCACTCCATCAATCCTAAAGGAGATGAATTTAAAAATCATCGGTGTATTCTATCCAAAATATTAATCTATGGGAGGCATAGAAGGGATACCAAACAATAGCTGCATAATCCATTTTGCCGACAACAAAAGCGAAATACAACACCTTAAGCAAGTCTATGTAACTAAAATTAGTAGAAACTAGCGTAATGAAGCCCAGAGTTTTGCAGAAGGAAGAACACACAGCTTGCAATTGTTGCTTAAAAGACAATTCAGAATCAAATAGCACACCCAGGTCCTTAATGACAATATAGAAAATTTGGAGCGGGTGTAACTCACAGAACAACACTCCTTAATATTTAGTTCCAATTTGAAGCTATTACACCAACTTGAGATTAGATCCAAATTGTCTTGCATAACAGAAGTATCGTTGACGTTAGTTATTTCCGAGTATATCTTTAAATCATCCGCATATGCTAAAACTGGACGGGTGATTGTAGCCAGCAAATCATTAATAAACAATACGAATACAAGTGGTCCCAAGTTGGAACCCTGAGGCACACCAGGTTTTGCAATGTATTCAAATGAGCGAAAGCCGGTACATAACAATTTCGATTTTTTAAGTACGAATTTATAAAATTTAGAGAAGATGGCGCAAAGCCAAAGGAGCAAAGTTTAGAAAGACTTTGTGACTTATAGTGTCAAATGCATGCGAAAAGTGTGTATAAATAATATCTACCTGGCCACGCCTATCCAATACCTCACACAATACTTGAGACACACTACACAAATTAGTCAATGTGGAACACCCAGGAAGAAAGCCATACTAGTTTAGGGATAAGAACTAACTAATATTTCCATAAAGTCTGGTATATAAAACCTGTTCAAAGATCTTCGCAAACTTAATAGAATGGAAATAAGACGATAGTTTGACAACAATGACTTATCTCCTTTTTTATGAACGGGACAAACAACTGCTCGTTTCCATAAATCAGGAAAGGTTTGTTTTTTTTGTAAAGATTCATAATCGTGACTAAAGCGGAGGCAAATACAAATCCGCATTCACGAACTAAAAAGTTTGGTAAGAGGTTATCACCAGCAGTAAACTTATTGTTAAGTCTGGACTTACTTAACCAATTCATCCACAGTAATCGCAGTAAAGGTGACAGATGGACAGTACGTAAACGAAATTATTCGAACTGTCATCCCCGACGGGGAATCCCTCGCAGCAATATTATGATATATCATATGAGGTGATCGGGTGATTCCCCTGTTGGCCCGTTGGGGAATTACTGTAACAGTATTGTATTGAAGTATGCCGGGCGGGGAAGTCCCTTCTAAGTTACATATTATTTGGGCTGTACCTGCGTAGTTCTGTTATCGTACGGCCTACCTAAGGTTGATTTTTTGTCTTTATGTAATAAGTGCCCTTAATATCATCTAGGTAAGGTCACTGTCAAGGCGGAGCGGATTACGTAATGCAAACTGGCAATACCGAAAATCCCGAGATTAGCCAAGTACAGTCCCGGGATTTAGGGGATCAAAACCCGGCCGGGATCCCGAGATCCCGGGATTCGGGATGCTGGGAATGAATTCCCTAATCATAACCCACAATATCCTCAACCAAATTTTTAGGAAACCAGAAACACCTTACAAGCATTTCTACTAAATAAAAAGTTTAAAAGTATAGGTGTGAAACTGAAATAAACAAGAATAAACAAAATATTGATAAGTTTTTAACCCATTAGCTTCCCTGATCCCCAAATGGGGATTCGCGAATTTTATTTTTTAACATATTTTAAAATGTTATTATCTTTAGTGTAATGTATACTAACTGAACATGAATACTTTGTACTTTCTAGAAAAATTTTATATTTTAGTGTTGGGAGCCCTGTAAGCATGTTATGCGCGTTATTTTATAACCTATACAGAAAAGTTGATGGTCGAATATTTACATTATTTCTAATAATATTTTTTGTGCTTATTTGATTAATTTTGTGCCAGTTTTGTGAATTCAACTAATAATACATTCCTTTAATTGATATTAGAATAACAGGTGAGCAAATATAATATGTATTATAAAAAATATAGTACAAAACATATTGATCCCCATTTAGGGATCATGGAATTTACTATGTAAAAAAATCATATGGAGAGCGTTATGTTAGTTTTATTCACAGTTGCTGTTTTTCTTTGTTTCCAATTCAGTATGGGTTCTAGAAAATTCCTTACTATCGCAGAACTTGAAGAAATATTGGAAGATGATGAATTTTTTGCTGATCTGGAACAAGAAGTCATTGATATAGTCGAACTGCCGCCCTATAATATCAATGTTATATCAGATTGCGAAGAATTTGACGATAATATTTTAGAAGACACTGTTCCACAAGACGTTCCTGGACGACTAGAAATCCATTCCAGCGCTATGAATGATGATCAAGATCAAGCATCTACAGTAAAATCAAATTGTAAATTCTTGCCAAAAACTATTTCACAAGACGTTCCTGGACAACTAGAAATCAATTCCAGCGCTCTGAATGTTGATCAAAATCTAGCATCTATAGTAAAATCAAAAGATAAATTCTTGCCAAAAACTGTTCCACAAGACGTTCCTGGACAACTAGAAATCCATTCCAGCGCTCTAAATGTTGATCAAAATCAAGCATCTATAGTAAAATCAAAAGGTAAATTCTTTCCAAAAAGTGAGTGGAAAAAGCAGGACATAAATTTGACTAATACATCATTTGAAAGCAACAATGTATTTGAATTGAAATCACAGATTATTCAAAACTTGAAAGGTAAATCACCGGTTCAGATATGTGAAGAACTTTTCGACGAAGATTTACTAAACCATATAGCTATCCAAAGTGTAAATTACGCTAGACAAAACAACAGACATAACTTTGAACTTTCCACAAATTGTCTTAAAAAGTTTATTGGAATTTTTTTGCTATCATGGTACCATTCGTTGCCCCAAGAGCAGTTATATTGGCCGGAGGATGAAGATATAAATCTTACATGCGGTAGAAACTGCATCCCTAAACACAGGTTTTTGGAAATAAAAAAAAAACCTGCATTTTAACGACAATAGTCTCATATCCACCAGCGATAAACAAGACAAACTATTTAAAATTCGTCCTTTGATAAAAAAATTGAACACAAATTTCAAAAAGTTCGGTATATTTGCACAAAAAGTTTGAATAGATGAGCAAATGGTGCGTTACTATGGCCACCATTACCTGAAATAGTTTATTAGGGTAAATCCAATAAGATTTGGATTCAAACAATGGGCTATGTGCTGCTCTAAATCTGGCTATTGTTTTTATATGGATATTTATGAAGGAAAGAGCCAAGAAGTACAACTTGTAAGTGGTGTTGGAGCTTCTGTGATAATGAAGATGACCTCTTTTTTGCAATATCCGTCAGAATATGAAATATTTTTCGATAACTTTTTCACCAGCTTTTATTTATTGTTGAAGTTGAGAGAACTAAAGATAAAGGCGGCTGGAACAGTACGCTATAATAGAATGAACAAGTGTCCTTTGAAATCTGATAATATCATAAAAAAAAGGGGAACGCGGGGCATATGATTATCGTTATGATGAAAAAAATTAAATATTTGCGTTGATTTGAAATGACAATAGCTGTGTTAGAATGCAATCGAATTACTTAGGATTGCAACCTATAGAAAAAGTGAAAAGATATTGTAAGAAAGAAAAAAAAGAATGCCATGTCGATAGACCAAACATTGTCGGACAATACAATAAACATATGGGAGGGGTCGACAAGTTAGACTGGAATGTGCAAAAGTATCGAATCAAATTTAGAGGTAAGAAATGGTATTTCCCTCTTTTCACAAATACGATTGACGTTGCGGTTGTTAACGCCCACGCTCTTTATACTGCAGTAAATGGAAGCATCCCATTATTAGATTTTAGACGCATTATTGCCAGAACTTATCTGAAGAAAGAATAATTATCCGATCCTAAATTTGCCGGAAGACCAAGTTCTAGTAAGATGAGGAAAAGCCGCGTGCCTGACGATGTTAGATTTGATCCCATTGGACATGTTTTGGAGCGAACGATTGATGGAAAACAAAGAAAATGTGCCATATGTGACACAAACGTTCGCAAACAGTGTAAAAAATGCAATATTGGACTGCATATGGAATGTTTTCCTAATTGGCATAAATTATAAATATTTTTCTTTAGTTTGAAATGTTGGTTCAGTTTTTTCTTAATTTTTGTAACGGCAAGTGCCATGGGTCCCAAATGGGACTTAAATTTTTTTTTTAAATGGCGTATATTTATTTTCCAACGAATAAATTGACCTATTACATTTAATATAATCCTATTTTTAATTTAAATTTACAAAAAATGTCGATAATAAAAATTTGGAAGTTAATGGGTTAATTGAAGTACGGAATAAATAGAATATTTAAGGGAGTGTTCTGATTTTAAAGAAACTCCAAATGCAGTTGGAACTAATACACACAGCAGGGTATTCTAGGAAAAAAATCGTTTAATAATGTCAATATTTGTAACATTTTTATGCGATACTTTCAATTTTACGTTAGCCTGGATGTCGATATATAATATTAATGTATTCCGTAAATATTGTAAGGGCGTTATAACTTACTGAAATATAAAGTCAATTCCATGAATTGGAACATATTACCAAATCGGCTTTAGTCTCAGTCGGTAAAATTCAAAAAACGCTCTCGAAGATCGGCACAGACACGTAAAGTTGGTTTTACGAACGCAGTATAAAAAAAAATCGAAAACGTCGAACCGGGTTCCGCCCCGGCATATATTTTTCACGAAGAGTAAATCTTTCCGATGTATATTTGAGCGGAAAATGTCCTTCGGGCTTTCCATTTTTAATCGAGAGATTACTTCAGAAACCCGAGCATTTGCCAATCGTCGAAAAAGTTCTCGCCGTTAATTTATTTTTTACGGCCGGTTTAAATTTTAAAGTCGGCTCGATAAACACGAGTCTATTTCATTAGTTCCTATTTCACTTCTTCTTTCCCTTTTTTTTTCATTATAATTTTGATCGCATATAAAATTAATTAATAGTAATTATTTTATTGACTGTCTACATTGGACAAACTTCATGAATTAACCTAACGGTTTTATATCTTGGACGGACTTTTTGGAGATTAATCAAGGTATTGTTTCCTTTTCGGACGCTGCTCGCTCGAGCGTGCTAACAATAAGATGAGAGATTTAAAGAAATACGAATAATGTGGTGATGATGAGCATCAAAAGTCCAGGACGTGTGTAGTATGCGGAAATAAACGATTACTAAATATAACTAAATAAAGGAAAACATAGCAAAGTTATCCATAAAGTTTTATTTAATATTTACAGGAAAGATTTTATACTTTGAAATATTAATAAATGAAAGCTATATACCGTGTATCCTTGAAATAAAACGTACGACGTATGAAAATGGAAACATGTAATTAACAGAGGGCAGACTGAAGCGATTGAATGATCAAGTGCCCCGGTAAAACGTAGTTGGGGGCCAGGTATAGTATGCATTAGTGTGGTCTTTAGACGTATGGAAGAAAAATTTTTTGAAGTTATAGATAGTGACTCCCTCTAGAAATGTTTGTTTTTGTGTAAAATACGGAACGCAAAAAATTATGCGTATAGAACACGGGAAGGCGTGGCGCACCGCCTCTCAAGGTGACCCCTGTTGGTAAAATGAACAGAAATATAATTTTTTTTTATGTATTTATATTTTTTAGTATACAATATACCTATAACTTAATTAAATTTACGGTAACTGCCACGATTAGTAACAAGAATTTGATTATAAAAATTTAATTGGATTCAATTTTCAAAAATTGCGGCGGCAACTAAATTATTTACATATCCTGATAATAGTTTACAAACATAGATATTTTTTATGCCTAAATATAGCTTTTTTATCCCTTTTTTCGAATACTTTTACGAGTTTTTGTTAAGAAAATTGGCATCACTGTGGTGCAGTATTTAAGAAAATTAAAAAGGGACTTCCCCTATAAAATGACAATTGATTCAAATTCAATGGGGTGGTAAAATTTTGCCATCGTTAATAGGAAAAGAATCTACTGATCGGATTCCAGTAGTTATATAATACAATGGCAAGGAACAATTACTTGGAATCCCAGCAATATCATCTGGAACGGGAAAGCAACAAGCGGAAGTAGTGTATGACCTATTGCAAGAATAGAACCTAATTGAAAAAGTAGAAGCTTTATGTTGCGATACCACAGCTTCTAACGTAGGCCGATTTCAAGGCGCTTGTGTTCTTTTAGAGCAAGCGATCGGAAAAGATCTTTTATATTTACCATGCCGTCATCACATCTATGAAATAATTTTAAGAAGTGTTTTCGATTAAAAAATGCAAAAATCATCAGGCCCTAACGTACAAATATTTAGCAGATTTAGAGACGCTTGGATCAAAATTGACAAAATTAACTTTATGAGTGGTGTTGAAGAAAGTGAAGGATGCAGTTGGGAGTGTATCAGGGATTATAGAATTTGCATCTCAAAATCTTGAAGTAAAGCAACCACGTGATGATAAAGAGCTTCTTCAATTAAGTATAGTTTTCCTTGATGGTACAGTTCCGGAATTTACCTTGAAAGCCTGGAGCATTTCATCACGCCCGTTGGATGTCGAAAGCTATTTATTGCCTTAAATTATATTTATTTCAAAATATTTAAAATTTAAAATGACACAATTGGAGATAACTAATATTCGTGACATTTGCATCTTTGTTGTAAGGGTGTATTTAAAAAATTGGATACAAGCACCAGTTGCAGCAGAAGCCCCTATGCAGGATTAAGATTACTAAAAATTTACATGCTTATAAAATTGTTGATGAGAAGATTAGTCGTGCGTCACTAAGCCAATTAAGTAATCATTTGTGGTATTTAACCCCAGAAACAACAGCGTTTTATGATCCAAATGTTACATATGAGTCGAAGAATCATGGTGCAAGCTCTGAATAACCCTACTGATTGCGAATTAAAGAAATTGATCGTAACTCCTGATACTATAAGCCAATATCTTAGTAAGAACATCGAATATTTTATAACCCAAAAATCACGTAATTTTTTTAAAAGGTTTGGTTTTCCAACGGACTTTTTAACAAAAGATCCAAAGGAATGGGTAGATGAACCTAGTTTTAACGTTAGCCTTAATATCGTTGGAAATATGAATGTTGTTAATGACTAAGCAGCACGAACAGTTATGCTAATGGAAGATTTTAATTTAGTGTTATCCAAGCATGAAGAAGAAAAGCAATAGAAAAGCAAATTGTTGCGGATTATCGGAAACTCTACCCCAATATGAACAAATATTCTCTTTTGAAATAAAAAAAAATAAATAAATAACTAAAAACAAAGTATTTTTATTTATCCCTTGTCAGACAGAGATCTTGTAACATTATCAAATCTGTAGCCACAAGCAATAAGTAAATGTTTTATGATATTCCTATTTATTAACTCTGTTTTCCAAAAGTAAACCATTCTTCTATCTTTTTATTAATTTTCATTGATTTTCTTAAGAAATATGTCACCATATATGTTTATAAATACATAGATTTTACTTTGTATTCTAGTTCTTAAAAATTTGGGGTTAAATGAAAATCAGAGAAGCTTTAAGACGACATCGTCTCAAGGAAATCTAAAATATGTTAAAATTAAAGTAAAATATACTTTTTAGTATAAGACGTATATATGCTTATACTTTACGTTTAGATCTAATAATGGTGGCGGCGTGGTTGTTGTTCGGCATTGATAGCCAGTGTAATAAACCAGTTTGAAGATTTTTAATTTGGCGTAAAATTAACAGAGCATTCAAAATAAATGTATTTTTTACAACCAAGAAAATTTTATTTTTAATATTTTTGAACCAAATTTTAAGAGCGATGCGCCACGTCTTAACCTCGCCCAATCGTGATAATTTTTTGCACACCGTATTTTTATACTATAGCGAACATTTTGATGGGGAGTTACTGTCGAAACAACAAAGTTGAAAAATAAGGACCACCCTAATATACATACATATATGTATTTATTGTTCTAGAGATAGTATATTTTATATTCTCTTCTATAAGTTCCTGCTTTCGTTTTTTTGAGTGTTATTTGGTTACAACGTTTAGTATTTAAAAAAATCCGTTTTATGTTGGTATATTGTATATTTATCCTATAATTTTTTAGAAATATTAAGTTTAATTTACTACCCCATCGCGGTTTCGACATACAATGTCATTGTATGTCGAAACCGCGGAAACTATTACATGTGAATAAAGTGGTATAACAAAGTTATTGCATTATTTTATTTTATTATTTTCAAAATCAATTACCACAAAGTTACGGCTATCAGTATTAATTTTCTTAAAATTATTATGTATCATCGTAAACCAGCGAAGTGCACTCAACTGTGTTCGGACGGCCACCGACAAAATATATATACGCACTAGGACGATCGTGTGTGGGATGTAATCGAATGAACCTTTTATAATTATATCTGAAGATTTTACAGTTTTAGTATGATTAATTTCCTAAACACTCCTTTAAAAAATACAGGGCGTTTCAACGAGTATATCGTATATCACATTATAATGTCTAAGAAATTAACTACTAAAGGAAATCAGACGTTCGACTTAATTTTACCACAAGACAAATCGAACACTATTAGGTGTAGTACATTTCGACACTGGTCAATAAATTAATTCCTCGTGTAAATTAATTTGGTTACAATTGAAACATGGCGAACGTAATGGTAATTACTTTAACGTACCTTCGTTATAACTCAGGTTTGACAATCAATTAATAAACTCGTTGTTCGAAACTTAAGAGACGGGCATGTACTGATCCCGGCACTAACTATTTAATTACAGAATCAGAGGAAAATTCAAGCGAAGGGAGCATATTTCTATTATTTAAAACTTTCAGCGGTAATTTCATTGATTCTATTGGACATGACTTTAAATCCGACAAACTTTATTTAAGAATAGGTTAAAATATATTTTAACAATTCTTAATTTACATAATAATAATAATAATTTATTCCTTCTAACCCTTTGTTATCTACTGGTTTCACAGTGAAACCAATACTAGTTTAAAAATATTTAAATATTTAATATAAAAGCCAAAAACTTCAAGAATTTATCAAATTATATTATATATATTATCTATATATATGTATATAGTAGATTCAATTAGTTGGCTTTATGATAAAGAAGGTTCTTACTTATTTCGTAAGTGCTGAACCATGAACATCATACAATAAACAAATGTTCGGATGACTGTTAACGTTGCATTTTTAATAAAGGACTACATTACGCTTCAGTTAATACAATAGCTTATTAATGAGTGGACACGTTTTCTTTATTCAAAATGCCTTACCGATTTTCTTCTCAAGAGTATGCGGATATGCATTTTGTGTATAGCTACTTTAACGGCAGTGCACGTCAAGCAATTATTGAATACCGCCATCGGTTTGCCGATAGCGCATTCCTCATTACAGAACGTTTCTGGAAGTAAACAGACAATTTCGGGAATGCGGACTGCGTGATTATCTTTTCGACCGAGGTGTAAATTTGCCAGCAGACGTAGAGGAAGAAGCAGCAGCTATTGTTACAAGGGATCCAAATCTCAGTGTACGTCGAATCGCTAGAAAACTAGGAGTGCCACGAATGAGAGTTTGGCGAATTTTAAAACGTGAGGGCTTATATCCATACCACTATCGCAGGGGACACGGTTTGCTTGAGGTAGACGACAATGCTCGTCTAGCTTATTCTACCTGGATATTAAGACAGTCACGGCTTCATTTTATTTTCTGCAGAACAGTCCTCTGGACAGATGAATCTACGTTCACGAGAAGTGGTGTTACAAATCTGAGAAACCTGCACAGGTGGTCATCGGAAAATCCCAAAGCTATACGCCCATCTAAATTTCAACATGAATTTTCTTTTAACGTTTGGACGGCTCTAATCGATGATTTGTTGATTGGTCCTGTCGTTCTTCCTGGGAGGTTAAATGCGAACAATTACCTTCAATTTGTGATTGACGAACTGCCACGTCTTTTAGAGGATGTTCCACTGAATGTTCGACGAGACATGTGGTTTCACATAGATAGGGCACCACCAAATTTCGTAATTGCTGTCCGAAATTGGGTTAACATCAATTATCCAAGATGGATTTGTCCAGGTGGTCCTGTTTCATGGCCACCCAGATCACCCGATCTTAATCCCCTGGACTTTTATATATGGGGTACATGAAAAATTTAGTCTACGCGCAAGTTTCGAGCACAAGGGAAGAGTTGTTGGGTCGTACTAACCTGGCTGCCGAGCAAATCCGACGAAACGAGTTTGAAATTCGGATAAGTACTTCTTCTGTTGGCTTACAGGCATAACCAAGCATTCAATAAGGAGGTGGACATTTCGAAAATATTATTAATTGAACTTTTTTAAATAAAATTAGTTTTTATTGACTTTAGGTTTACATTTTTTTTCATGATCTGACAATCACATTCATAGATCTGTAACATTGAAGCAAATAAAAATGGATATACAAGTTTTGCGTTTTTGTTACTTGAAATGAAGTCTACTTTACACACCTGAAATTTGAACATAACGCTCTGGGACACTTGTATAAAGATAATTATTTCGTGACCTTTGTATGTTATAATAGATTAAATTAGTCGGTGATTTAAAGTTTATTTTACTTTGATATGTATATATTTAAAACAATTTTACAGGTTTCGACACATAGTGCCTTTTTCAAAGAAATCTAAAATATAAGTGACAGAATATCAATGTCAAACTTATATATCTGTAGTTGTCATGGATAAAATTAAAATATTCAAAGACACATTCAAGTTTAATAATAATTCATACCTCAGAACTTTCGATAGCGCCAATCCCCCGTAATTGAGGTCTTGCTGTCGAAAGTTCTGAGGCATGAATTATAATTAAACTTGAATGTATCTTTGAATATTTTAATTTTATTGATGACAACTACAGATATATAAGTTTGACATTGATTTACTGTCATTTATATTTTAGATTTATTTTAAAAAGGCACTATGTGTCGGAACATGTAAGATTGTTTTAAATATAAACATATCAAAGTAAAATAGACTTTAGATAGCCGAATAATTTAATCTACTAACTATATATAATATATATATATATATATATATATATATATATATAATGGTAATGATAAGTAACAAAACTGATAGAGTTGAAGAAATTGAGCACAGGATACAGTCAGGATATTGCTCTTATTATAAATATATATCCCTGATGCAATGCTAACGGATAAGCAGGAAGACAAAAATGAAGATTTACAGAACTGTGATAAGACCTGTGGCAACGTATGGAGGAGAAACGACGTGTATGACTGAGCAGGAAGAGGAGAAATTGAAGAGATTTGAAAGATAGATAATAAGGAAAATATATGGACCGAAAAAGATAGATGAAGGTCAATACAAAAGATTAACGAACTTTGAGATAGAGAAGATTATGGAAGGTGAAACCATAGTAAAAAGGATAAAATCGATGAGAATAAAATGGTACAGACGTATATTTAAAAGAGAGAATTACGCTATAATAAAGAAAATAACAAAATAGAATAGACCAAAAAAAGACAATGGGAGGACCAAGTTATCGAGGATATCAGGAGTATGAGAATTGTAAAGTGGAAAGATAGAATAATTAAAAGAGCAGAATTGTAAAAGATAGCAGAAGAAGCAAAGAAAAACAACAACCTGTAAAGACAAAATGATAAAATGGGGACTGAATGAACATCTGTATCCATTATCAGCAAGCAGATCAAATGAGCTCGGTAGAGCGGCTTCAATTAGATGAGGAATGTATGGCCTTATATATATATATATATATATATATATATATATATATATATAGATAATTATTTCGTGACCTTAGTATATTATTGTAAATTCAAATTGTAGGCGATTTAAGGTCTGGTTTTACTTCAAAAACTATATATTTAAAACAATTCTACATGCACATGTTTCGGCTAATGATGCCTTTCTCAAGGAATACAAAATATAAATGTATAGATTTATATTTTGTATTCCTTGAGAAAGGCATCATTAGCCGAAACATGTACATGTAGGATTGTTTTAAATATATAGTTTTTGAAGTAAAACCAGACCTTAAATCGCCTACAATTTGAATTTACTATATATATATATATATATATAAATATAATAACTTCGTGACCTTGGTATGATATGGTAAACCTAATCAGTAGGCGATTAAAGGTCTGTACTCTTCAAAATATATGTATTTAAAAAACTCTACATGTTTCGGCTGTATACGCCTTTTTCAAGAGAATACAAAATATGAATGACAGGATATAAATGTCATTATATCCTGTCATTCATATTTTGTATTCTCTTGAAAAAGGCGTATACAGCCGAAACATGTAGAGTTTTTTAAATACATATATTTTGAAATAATGTACAGACCTTTAATCGCCTACTGATTAGGTTTACCATATATATATATATATATATATATATATATATATATATATATATATATATATATTAAATATAATAATTAGTATAATAGTAAAGTGTATATTGCAATTTTATAGCTACTCCTGATGAAGTCATAAATATATTGACGAAATATTGAATAAGAACATTTGAGTTTTAATTAAAACATACCGATAGTAGTGAATTTACATGTACAGACTGTCCCGTAAAAAACGCCAACATTCATAATTCCGTTATTTATTGTCAGGTTTTATTTAAACAAAAAGTAAATTTAATAGCATCAAAAACACTATAAGATAGCAGTGTTTTATTTGTTTTCAATTGTTTTCATTAATGTCAAACGACAGTCAAGTTTTTTATTTTAAATGGCAACATATATATTTTTGGCTATATTCGGATTGTATTTTTTTTTCTGAATTCAACGATGTATAACATGTTTATTTTTGATAAACGTTTATTGCAAAAAAAAAAACTTTATAAATTTTATCTTTGTCTTCCATTATTTATAAATATTCGAATGTGTCATGAAACATTTGAAATGTAAGTATTATAAATATTATTATAAGAAACAAAACACTTTACAATAAATGTTGAAATTGCCCGCCACCTTGTTTAACACATATCGCACATCTCCTAATAATAAAAAATAAAAATAAAACTTTAGAAATTTCATCTTTCATTATAGTAGACTTGGCCCAGTCCACTAGCATTATGTCAATGTGCCTTAAGTGTCAGTTTGACTTTATTAAGTTTTCTGTATTATCCTGTTTGAACGTTTTGCCGCAACAAAAAGCGTATTTTCGTTAAAAATGAATAACAATGAATTAACGGACATGTTACAAGTGTTCGTTGAATGTAATAAAAATCGCCTTCAAGCAGTTCGTCGGTACAGTGCTCGTTTTCCGGACAGAGAAGTTCCAGGTTCGAAAATATTTCTGAGAATTGAAAAGAATTTAAGAAATTATGGATCATTTACCAAACCAAAAACACAAAAACGGAAATTCTCCGAAGATAAGGAATTAGATGTTCTTCTTGCAGTACAGCAAAATTCACGAACTTCGATTCGCGAAATTGCACATAATATTGGGTTATCAAAAACTACAGTTCATGGTATTTTAAGAAAACACAAACTTAAACCGTACATAGCTCGAAAAGTTCATGCATTAGAACAAGACCCGAATTTTTACAGAAGGATAATTTGGTCTGATGAATGCACTTTTAGCAACAACGGCATTTTTAATAGAAACATACATCGACAGTGGGGTGCAGACAATCCGAGATTTGTAATTGAAAATAATTTTCAAAGACGTTTCAACGTAAATGTTTGGTGTGGCATTTTAGGTGATCAATTAATTGGGCCATTTTTCATAGATGGTTTCTTAAATCAAGAAAAATACTACACTTTATTACACGAAAATCTCCAAAACTTTTTAGATGAATTACCTTTGGCAAATTTAAATAGAATATTTTTTCAACAAGATGGGGCTCCCGCGCACAACGCCAGAGTAAATACTGATTTGTTGAACACCCAATTTGGAAATAGGTGGATAGGAACATCCGGTCCTATCGAGTGGCGTGCGCGTTCACCGGATCTTACGCCCCTCGATTTTTGGTTGTGGGCTTATCTACAAGATCGAGTTTATTTAACAACTCCAGAAAATGTTGACATTTTAAGACAAAGAATTATTAACACTTGTCAAGAAGTACCTGCCGCTTGTCTTTTAAATGCGACCTTTGGAGTAATTAGGAGATGTGCGATATGTGTTGAACAAGGTGGCGGGCAATTTCAACATTTATTGTAAAGTGTTTTGTTTCTTATAATAATATTTATAATACTTACATTTCCAATGTTTCATGACACATTCGAATATTTATAAATAATGGAAGACAAAGATGAAATTTATAAAGTTTTTTTTTGTTGCAATAAACGTTTATCAAGAATAAACATGTTATACATCGTTGAATTCAGAAAAAAAAACCAATCCGAATTTAGCCAAAAATATATATGTTGCCATTTAAAATAAAAAAATTGACTGTCGTTTGACATTAATGAAAACAATTGAAAACAAATAAAACACTGCTATCTTTTAGTGTTTTTGATGCTATTAAATTTACTTTTTGTTTAAATAAAACCGGACAATAAATAACGGAATTATGAATGTTGGCATTTTTTACGGGACAGCCTGTATATAAAACTTTGTTTTGTCTCACTCTTAAGGAACTTTAAATTAAGAAAAAACATAATTAGTATCCTTTCTTAAAAAAAAAAAAAGTCCGGACACAAAGGGTTAAAGACGCGATAGTATTGTCACTAGTATTCAACTCTGTTATACTATAATTAATAATTTTCGATAAATGTCATTTTGAAAGATGAAAGAAACCTTCTTGGAATCATATTATCTGCATTTTAGTGTTGTGCTAGTCATCGCACAAGGTTGCACTAAATTCAGTCAAAAATTCACACATTGAATCTACTCCCTTATTATACGTGAAAGCTTCGCGCTAACCGTGCCGAGCACACCTGTCACTCCTGTACACCCTCGAATTATCAAGGACATTGCCTTTGACTCATATTTCGTATAATAACTATTGAATTTATTCGCGTGTGTATTTTAGGCATGACTAACTAGCGTACTGCAGCTACAATATTCGAAATCGAAGTAATTACAAATTAATTAGACGTGTGCTTATAAGGAACATGTAGACACGTCATTTATGCTATAACGTTTATTGTTTGTCGTGAATCATCCCCGGTAATAAAACAAAAGGTGCTCAATAAGGGTAGTTTTATCTAAATCACAAAACCGACACAGCCTTGACGTCGGCTGAGTCATCGGAGAGCAAACTAAGGAGACAGCTGCACATTTTAGGGAATTATACATGCAAGCTATTTACGATTAGATTCATATTCATAAGTGAATGGCGTTCCTGAGAACATGGTTTCCAACTGTTCTTCTGTATTACCTGCTGCATATTTAGAATCGAGCAATAATATTTCTGTTTAAATTAGATGAATTTTGCATATACGAGGGTCAATCAAATTTAAACAGGACTTAGTTTTTAATAATTTATTAGGTCAAAATGAAATTATAAAACAAGTATATTGTTTTTCTATACAGTACAAATCTCTTCCCTATAGTCACCTACAAACGTGTATTACGTATGTGTGCGTTCAAGAGCGAGGAGTGGGGACGCACATAGCATGTATGTATGTATGTATCATAAATTATCATAATTTATCATACATACATACATACATACATATGTACTGTAGATCAGTTTGGATGTAAGCAGTAAGCACATACATAAATACATAGTATAAACGTCGATGAATGTGGAACTACCGTCAATAATAGGGACTTTATGTATTATGTAATAATAAACACAAATAAGTGTGGACTTTTTGGAAGATTTTAATATTTTTAACGTTTAAAACAATGTCAGATATACCTATAACAATAACAATAAATAAAGCGGTAAATCATAATAACTTCTATATTCTATACATTATAAATAAAACTAGAATTTAAAAATTAAATTCTAAACTATTTAATGTATTGTATGCTCAAAACGGTCTCATAATGCAAACAAGCAATGTCCTAATCTGTCATAAAAGTTTCTCTGAACATTTAAAATCGTTTGCGGTTGAATATTTAGGATAGATTCAACTATTTTCGCCCGTAAATATCGTTTCAAACGCAATGGTACGTTGAAAGTTAATTTGAAATACCCGTGCAATTTCTCTTATGCTGCGACCAAGATGATACTGTTTTACGCTTTTTTTTTTTTGTTCAAGGGTAAAAATATCCATCGTGAATACGGACTATTCGCAAAAGTTGAGCAAACTATCCACTTGGCAAGTAAACTGGAACTAATGGCATGTATCACATGTATGCATTACTATGCATCGCTTCGTGCTTCCCCACTCCTCGAACGCACACATACGTAATACAGTAGGTGACTATAGGGAAGAGATTTGTACTGTATAGTCTCCTTCAGCGTTTAAACGATTTTCCCGACGTTTGGGAAGCTTGTGGATCACGTCTTCATAAAAAGTGTAAGACCACGTCAACAGCCAATTACGCACAAACTCCGGCATTTATTGATCGCTCTGAAAATGGTGTCCGCGTAGTGCTTCATTCGCTGGCCTCAAACAAATGAAAATCGCATGGGGATCGATCTGGGCTACAGGGAGTATGTTCGAGAATTTCCCAGTAAATTTGGTTCATTTTAGCTTGGGTCAGTGCGGATGTGCAACATCTTGTTTTGTCATTCAGTAAAATCATATTTCTTATTGGTCGGTTGCACCTATTGTTTCTGTAGGCAGCTTTTGCCCTTTCCACGAGTTGGCAGTAATATGCAATGTCCACAGTCCGACGTTCACATATGAAATCAATTAGCAAAACACATTTCTAATCGAAAAACACATTTGCAAAAACCTTCCCAGTTGATAAACGTGTTTTTGCTTTCACAAGGCGAGGTTCTTCACTCCTTCGCCACACCAAACTCGCCATTTTGAATTCAGGTGTATAACAATGAACCCATGTTTCATCGCAAGTCACTATTTTATGCACATAATTGTTTGTCTCTCGTTAAAATCGATCCAGGAGTCTTTGGCAAGTGTCTCTTCGGATATCTTTTTGATCATTTGTTAAAAGCCTTATAACAACCTTGAACAAATTTTGCGGAAACTCAAATGCTCAGTAATAATGGAATACGCACTACCGTGACTTATGTTGGCGTCAGTCTCAGTTGTTCTGGGACGCATACTGTGCCTCTCGTTTTGTACAGTTTCACGGCCTTCCTTGATATTTTAACCCAGTCATTCATTTGAGTACGTGACAAAGTTATATCACCAAACTGTCTAATTAGTCTAGCCAGAATTTCGCTGGACTTGGTACCCTTGTTCGTCAAAAACTTGATAATAATGCGTTGCGAGGCCGTCGGTGACCTCTTATAGGTTCGGTAGGTGTTCAAATGGATACTTCATGTTCTGAAAACCATTGATTTAAATTTGTTCTGGTGATGAAAAAATTGATCTGTTAAAGCTAACAGATTAAGACGGAAATTTCGGATCACTATGCCTTTAGATTCGGTTTTCTTGGAGCTATTCTCGACTACAACGTATTGAAAGAGAAGTTTCATGCACGTTGTTCCACAGTCACAGACATACTGAAGCTATAACTTTTGGATTGCGTATGAGGCTTTTAAAAAAAAAATTATTTAATTATACAAAAGTATTTTTAATAATAAAAAATACTATTAAAAATCTGGTGTGAAGAACACAATACAAGTTCATTATTAATATTTTTGTGAACTTAACTTTATCTTTCTACAGATTCGTTAGTACACCCCTGCTGGGGCATACTGACAAATTATTCTGTTACATACGCATACGGTTTATAAAGAGTAGTGAAGACACGATAATACAGTTTTCAGAGATACTGCAGTGCCATCTGATGGAAACACTTTGTTAGTTCTACAGTTATGTAGACAGAGCTAGTTAGTTTAGCTGTTTGCTAATATGCAGAACTGAATGTACTTCTACGCCCATTCTTAATAATTTCTGTGAGATAACTAAGTTGTTCCTTTTTGTGAATGTATCCTTCTACAGCAGGGGCGTAATGACGAAACTGTAGAAAGATGAGATACGTATCTACGTCTCTGGAGAATGATTCGTTCACAAAAATATTAATAATGACCTTGTATTGTGTTCTTCAAACCAGATTTTTAATAATATTTTATATTATTAAAAATGCTTTTGTATTATACAAAATTGACGTTTTTTGCCTGCTCAAGCAAGTTTAAAATTATTCTGTTACATATACTGACTTGATAAGACTGAAACTGAAAAAGTTTTGTTGAGTCGAAAGAAAACATATTTACGCATCTTATTGTATAACTACTTCTTCTTCTTCTTTAAGTGCCGTCTCCGCTTCGAAGGTTGGCAATTATCATAGCAATTCTTACTTTTGAAACCGCAGCTCTAAACAGTTCATTATTATTACATCCAAACCAGTCTCTAAGGCTCTTCAGCCATGAATTCCGTCTTCTTCCTATAGATCTCTTGCCCGGGACTTTTCCCTGCATAATTATTTGTAGTATTTGATATTTTTCTCCCCTCATGACATGTCCCATGTACAGCAGTTTTCTTCTCTTAATTGTCGGAATCACTTCTCTCTCCTTATGCATACGTCTCATCACTTCTACGTTGGTTTTTCTCTCTACCCATGAGATCTTCAATATTCTCCGGTATACCCACATCTCAAATGCCTCCAGTCTCCTCATGTCGGTTACCTTCAGCGTCCAGGCCTCCATCCCATAGTATAGTATAGACAGCACATAGCATCTCATCAGTCGTATTTTTAAGTCAAGGTTTAAATCTCGGCAGCAGAAAAGCCTTTTCATCCTTGTAAAGGTGCTTCTCGCCTGTTCTATTCTGACTCGTATTTCTTGGGAGCTGTCATTGTTCTCATTAATGATCGTGCCCAGGTATTTGTATTGTCTTACTCTCTCAATAGGCTGGTTCTTCACATATATCTTACGATTATCTTTAGTTGTTTTTGTTATCAGCATATATTTTGTTTTGCTTATGTTCAGCGTTAGTCCATACTCTTCGCTTACTGTGACCATTCTGTTAATTAGCGTCTGTAGGTCCTCGTGTGTTCCAGCTAAAATAACTGTATCGTCAGCGTACCTCAGATTATTTATTGTCATGCCGTTAATCTTAATGCCCATGTCCCGATCATCAAGTGCTCTATTTACTATGTCCTCCGAGTACAGATTAAAGAGGATTGGCGACAGTATACACCCCTGACGAACACCTCTTCGTATTTCTATTTCCTCTGATGTCGTGTCTTCTATTCGTACCTTCTGGGTGTTGTTATTTGTATATCGATAACTAAAACAATCAAATAAATGCATCAAAACGAGCAGGAACTTTCAAGGCAATTTTGCATTTAATCGCTAATTACTTATAATTAATATCATCTAATTAAAATATGTTAAATCAATGAATGAATTCTCTAATGTTAATGTATTTTATATTCAATACTTGTTGATGTTGGTTGTTAAGTTGTTATTTGTTGGTTTTATTGCCCTAAAAGAACTGGAAGAATTTACCGAATACATCGCGAGAATAGTATTTTAGCTATTGTTAGTATTATATGCAGTTTTCTTTATTATTTTCAGTATAATTTATTTATGAAATTTATATCGTGAATGCATAGCAGTAACCGTCAACGACTCTATCCATAACTGGTTTAGATGTCCTGTAGGTTTCTTTGTAATATGCCCAAAGCGTATTTTGGTAAACCAAGAGCTCCAATAAAATTTGAGTTATTTGGAAAACGTTCAAGAAATTCGAGCAAGTACTTAATTATGTAGAATTTATAGTAATGGTAATGGAGAACAGATTGAAAATAAAACGCCCTTTTTGCTTCACATCTTGGTTTTGTGCCAAACGAACGTGTCGCTGTCTATTCTTCGCGAGCGGGAATATACGGCAAAAATTATGTTTCCCGCGATATATATATATATATAGGTAGTATTAGTTATTAATCAAATCTTTGTGCATGAATTAAGATTTTATTGTGGATATGTAATATTTAATGAGTTATTGGTTTTTTAGGGAAATCCAGGAATACCATTATCGGGAATAATAATACAAATTTTAATGAATTTCACTTCTTTTCACTTAACAATATAACGATTATTTTACACACACAGGAGCTTCGTCAGAAATATAACTAACTTATGAAAATAACATTTCTTTATATAAATATACCGTAACAAACACATGTTTTGCATAGTAAAGGGATTGGTAGTCCTTACTAGTTAAGTGCCTATGAACTGAAACTTTCATAAAAAAAAACTGAACTACGGTGAATACAATACAGTTCGTAAAATGATAACACAGGCCTGCATTTTTCAACACTTTGAAACTTGATTTAAAAATTTTAACTGTTTTCTAGTAATTGGGTAGCGGTGATTTCAAATCTGCTTTTATTTTTTTTGTATCACGTAAGGTTATTTTTCAAACCAGTAAAATCAAAAAATATAGAAAAAACACGATTTATTTCATTTATAAGCTAGTTTTATATTATATTAAAAAAATACAAAAATATACACATAGAAACTTAGAAATAGTTATTTATTCTTTATGCTTCTTAAAAAAACGTTTTCGTTTTTCAGAAAAGCTTCGTTTGGTTGTTTTTCTGTCATATTCAGCTAAAGGAAGATCTCTTCTCAATGTCCAACAGTAATCGGCCATCATTTTTGTGTCCCAGCGCCCTTGGTATCTTTTTTCCATCTCTTTAATATTCTGGTGAAATCTTTCTACTTGCTCTTCACTCACATCCCCAAGGTTTTCTGGGAAATAGTCCAAATGGGAATGTAAAAAGTGAATTTTTATGCTCATATTGCAACCTAGAATCCTGAATTTTTCAGCATATTTTCAACGATCTCAACATAGTTTGTGTCTTTATAATACTAAATAAATTTATGTACAACTTCGTTAAAAGCATGCCATGCATGTTTTTCCTTATCTTCCATAACATTTTCAAATTCTTGATCTTTCACCAAGCTTCTAATCTGCGGGTCCAAGTTTTATGTGAAGCGGTGGAAGTAACACTTTTTGAGGGTCAATAAGACTTTCGCGAATTACATTTTTGGTTCCAGGTGTTAAAGTCACCCTTTGTGGCCAGTTTCTTTTTATCCAATGCTGTTCTCGATTTCTGCTATCCCACTCGCACAGGAAACATGGAAATTTAGTATATCCAGACTGCTGACCCAAGAGAAGGCCTAAAATTTTAAAATCTCCACACACATCCCAGTTGTGATTTTCATATTGTATTCTTAAATGCATGTAAATTTTCATAGTTTTCCTTTAAATGAACAGAATGGCCGACCGGAACAGAAGTAAAAACATTGCCATTATGTAAAAGAACAGCTTTAAGGCTCCTTTTTGAAGAGTCGATGAAAAGTCTCCAGTCAGAAGGTGTGTACTCAGGAGCTCCGAGGAAAGTAAGTAGATCAGCAATTGCTTGGCAGTACACGAGTGGTCCGTTTTGTGCAAAATATTTTACAAATCCAGCCTCACGATTTCTATACCAAGAGAAGGTAGTTTCTGGGGCAAGCAAATTTTTTTGTTTCAACCTAGACCCCAGTACTTCAGAAAGATATTTTGAAAGTCCCAAATCTCTTACTAAGTCATTCAGTTCGGCTTGTGAAAATAGTTGAGGTTGGTTTTGACCTGAGGTTGATGGTTCAAAATCACTATCCATCTGTACGGAGCCGGAAGTTGAAGAGGTTTCAATATCTTCTTGTAGTACTTTGGGGGTATAGGTATAAGTACATGATCACTGTGAGGAACTGGTCTGATAGCTGATTTAATATTGTTTGGGTACAAAATATGTTTCAAAGTTTTTCTATTATGCCTCTTAATATCACAAAGACCAAAGTAGCAATCTTCATGATGATTTTGCGGTTCTCTCCAAACCATCGGTATTCCAAAAGGAAGGCTTTTTCTATTCCCTTTGGTCCAATGTCTTAAACCTTCTTCACATACCTTACAAACAACGTGCGGTGCCCAATCTTTATCTTGATCTCCTAATTTGATTTTGAAATAAGCATAATATGCATTTTTCACAAATTCACCAATTGGTCTCTTAAACATTTTCAAGACGAAATATCCACAAATATAACAGAAATCATCTGGTTTGTTTTTGCAACACCGGCTAGACATATTTTTAAGCAATGTTTATTTATCAAATACCACGCACAACACTAAAGACAAATTAATTTTACTTGTTTACTTGATCGACACTCAGAGCTATAATGAAGTAAATGACATTAAAATTTACATTTTGTTTGGAGTGATAAACTTGAAATCCTTCTTCGCAGTACTAATAAAGTGAAAGCATAATAAATACGATTTAGCAGGTAAAAATTTCCGGAAATCTTGTCTAAAATTAATACATGTAATAAAAGATTTACATCAGGTAATGAGAGCCTATTTAACAAATTTCTTTAAAACTACAACAGAAAATCATTTTTGGGTTAATACCTAGAATTTGAAGTAGTACATTCATACTGGGTGTCCATGCATATACAGATACCAATTTGTTTTTATACAGATTTGTATTATTTTGTATCAAAGCTTGATGTGAATTATCGCATCGACATGCAATCTATTTTTTGCTAGTACATTCATTTTAAAATGTATTAAAACGCCTATTATAAGTTTTTTTCATATTTTTTTCTTTTTCTTTTGTGCAAAAAAGAATCTGTGGGTGGTAGAGACCAACTGAATTTTAGTTAGTTATTGCTATATAAAAACTGAGCTTAACAAACACAAATCACGTCATCACAAATTTTATGCAGGCCTGCGTAATACTAAGGGTCTCTACATTATGTTTAAGAGAGGTATAAAAGCACTTTGAGACCGTCAAAAATAAGCTATCCGAGGCGCTGGAGAATCTGTCAGCGTATCATGAAAATAATCAATTACAACTGAATCCCAATAAAATCCAACATTATTCATTCCACCTGAGAAACAGGGGGGCTAAGCATAAACTAAGAATCACGTGGGGAAGTGAAGAATTGAAGTCACGTGGGTACCCAAAATACGTAGGGGTAACCCTGGAACAGACGCTCTCATTTAAGAAGCACTGAATCTCAGAACACAAGGCCAAAGTCCAAGGTAGGAACTGTATCATACTTAAGCTCACCGTTACGGGGTGGAGAGCTAATCCTTCGGTTCTGCGAACTTCTGTGTGGTGCTGGTGTAGAGTAGATCTATTCGTACAAAATACTTAGACATCGCTTTAAATGACACGATCCGTATAGTTACAGAATGCTTACGTCCCATCCCATTCAAGAGGATATATCCTCTCACTGGCATTGCTCCATTTGATATAAGGCGACAGGCAGCCTTGAAACAGGGCAGGAAGGGACAAACTACAGATAAAAGTTATCCTTTTCTGAAATCCAGGAGGTGTTTCTTTAAAAGGAATGCAATAATGGAAAACTTTACACCTGCATCACAACGTGTAGAACTGCAGAAGAACAAACCACCGAATAATCCATTTGGACTGATAGACGAACTTGCTGCTGGACAACTTTATACAATCTGGAGGACATTGAATAGACTACGCACTGGTGTTGCCCGCTGCCGCGTAGACCTTAGGAGATGAACATCGGACATCGATTGATCGGACATCGATCTGTGTGAATGCAGAGAAACCCAAACCGACGAGCACTTGTTACCCTGCAGACTAGAGACAAAATGCGGACTTTATTCGAGGCGTGATATTGAATGGGTGGTAATTAAACTAATTTTTCTTTCTATTTGTTAAATGTTTGTGGACAGATTGCAATATCCTGCGATTTCATTAACATTTATGTGACTGGAAAAAATAACACCTTCTAATGACGACGTAGGTACCCGGGTATCCCACGTTGTATATACGTTGCTGCTATATATATACGGGAGACAGTGGTGGGGAGACATAAACTGCGCTGTTATGAACAAGATTAGACATGTCTGAAAATCAGTAACCGTCCATTTTTCGAAGTGCTCGTATATAATTTGTTCGCTACAGTACATACTAAATATTTTTAGTGTTTTTGGTAATAACAAGTGCAAATTTTATTATTTTTATCGGAATGTGTGATAATACGGCTGGTCCTAGTTCGGGTTCATTTATAAAACCAAGATGGAGGAGAACCAGGTATGATATAGAAGTTAATATAATTACAAATCCTGTAAGAGAAAAAGTAATAGTAATAATAAGAACGTTATGTGATATTTTATGGTTTTCAGACTGACATCAGTAGAATTACTAGCAGCAGCGGAAGAAGCATTAGAAGAAGAGCCATTTACTGATTCGGATGAAGACGAATACATTCCGGAAATCGAATCTGAAGAATCTGATGCAGAAATAGAACCTGCAATCGAACAAGAGGAACTTTATTCAGATGAAGTTAGTGATGAAGAAGAAACGCCTACACAGCCTACTGTTTTAGTTGCTAAAGATGGAACTCATTGGACTAATACTCCATTACCACAAGCGCAGACAATTAGCCGAAATATCTTGCGCGAAAAATGTGGCGCACCAAGTTTTAGTGCATTATATACTGCTAAAGAAACTTTTAAATCTATCATGTCCAATGAAGCTTGTACCATAATTTTAAGGGAAACTAACAGAAAAGGCACACAAGTAACTGGAGATTATAATGAAAAACAAGCTCAAAAGTACAAAGATTCTAAGCGGCAACCACCACCACAAAAGGTTTTCAAGGCATTTACTGAAGAGGAATTCGATGCATTTTTAGGAATCTTAATTGCAGCTGGTGTACATAAATCTAATAAAGAACATATATCTGAAATGTGGAAACTTGAATCCTTACCTCTTAGTCGTGCGGCTATGTCTCGTGATCGCTTCAAAATGTTTTCACGATTTATTCGTTTTGATAATCAGAATACACGTGCTGAACGATCTAAAAGTGACAAAGCTGCTCCAATTCATGATATATGGATAATGCTAAATAGTAATTTAGAAAACAACTATAAGCCGTCTGAATGCATAACGGTCGATGAGCAATTATTTCCTTATAGAGGACATACAAAATTTACCCAATACATTCCTTCAAAACCGGCAAAGTATGGGATAAAAATTTTTTGGGCTTATGATGCGGCAAATGCTTATCCTTTACAAGGTAAAATTTATATTGGAAAACCACCAGACGGTGAACGGCAAGTGAATATTGGAGAGCGTACAGTTCTAGATTTAGTTACTAAATATAAAGGTTCTGGAAGAAATATAACGACAGACAACTTTTTCACAAATTTACAGTTTGCTCATAACCTAAATTCTTGGAACTTAACTTTAGTAGGAACCGTTAGAAAAAATAAAAGTTTTCTTCCTTCCAATATGCAATCCAATAAAAGTAGAGTTATAAATTCCACTAATTTTGCATTTACAAAAAGAGCAACTAACGGGTGTTCAGAAACATTCGAAGTCAAGTGGGCTCTGAACAAAATATCGTATATCTTTACTTAAGTATCTGAATTGTAATAATTATTAAATGTCAACTGTTGTCTGTCAAAAATCAATCTATCTCAGACATGACTTCATATTTTCAAGGACTACTTTGACTTCGAACGTTTCTGAACACCCGTTATATGTTCCCAAAAAGAACAAATCTGTCATCCTATTATCATCAATGCATACAACAGGCAAAGTAGAACATACTGGTACTGCAAAATACGAAATTATCAAATATTATAATAAAACCAAAAGCTGCTTCGACACGGTGGATAAAATGTTATCAGAGTATACAGTAAAGCGTAGAACAAATCGTTGGCCCCTAGAATTTTTTACAATATGGTCGACCTTGCTGCACTGAGTGCATACATAATTTACACGGAGCACAATCCTAGGCTAACATCAACCGACCGACGACGGAGATTTTTGAAAGATCTTACAAACGAGTTATGCATGTCTGCTGTACTAACTCGAAGCAGTATTCCAAAAGTTTAGGGCAATCATTTTACACGTACATCACTAGAAATGGTTCTAGGATGCTAAATTACACAATCAGTCGTTACTGCAGTTAGAGATCAATCATCTCGAGATACTTCTGGGCGTATTTTGGTAATTGGAGAATGTTACATTTGCTGGGAATTGAATCACAGACAAAGAAAAACGCGAAAAGCAGGTAGTAATTCTTGTTCAAAACCAGTTTGTAATGAGCATTCTGTTACTAAGGCCGTATGCGATACCTGTAACCAAAAGGCAGTTTAATCCTATTATTATTTATTTTCGTTCTTTTTATACATCTTTTTTATAACATATATAAATTAAAAAATGTAAAAATGCTGCTTTTGCTCTTTCACATCCATCCATATGTAATTTTAAATGGAGGTACCCGGGTACCCATACCGGTCTTAGAGGTTGTAATAATTTCGGATGCCATTTTTTCGTTAAAAATTAAATATAAATACGAAGTATATTTAATAAAATGTAATATAAAACAAGTTTAGAGGTGTCACAGAATTTCCAAGCTCAGCAAGTTCAAACACAAAAAATATTAATATTTAAATCTGAAAAAGGCACCCGAGTACGCTTCCAGTCACATAAAGGTTAAAAAAATACCATTAAGATATGGGAGAGTAGGATTGTAAAAATACGTGGTGGCTTAAAATGAAATAAAATATGGAAGCGCAGAACTGATAAAGAGGTAATGTAGATGAACGGGGAACTAACAGTAGCTATAAAAGCTGAAGTGAAAATGTTAGGAGATATATTTGAGTAAGTTAACAGAAAAAATGAAAGACTGGCTGAAAAAAGGAGTTATAATGTGGTGTTGGAATGAGATGAAAAAGAAGACTCTCGAACAGAAGGTAGCCAAGAATGGTAAAGGACGATCTTCGAAGTCTAGGAGTTAAAGTTTTGGAGATTTATGTACCTTTAGAGAATGCATGAAGGACTAACTACAAAAAGGTGTTGTAATATGGTGCTCGAATGAGCTCGAATGAGAAGAAAAGAGGGCTCTCGAAAGGAAGGTAGTTAAGCATTGTATTTATGTATGTTTAGAGTATCATTTCTGAACCTGGGGGTTCTGACCTCCAAGATGTAGGAAAAGAAAAGAAATTAAAGTCCTGGTTGCATTTGTTTTTCAATTAAAAATTTTTCTATACGCGGATCTACGTTAGAAACACACAAAAGCAAATTGTTTTTGAGTGATAAGACACGATTCCTGTAATTAGTTTTTAGCGCAACCATAGACGAGAAATCTTTTTCACAGAGATAAGACGTGGCTAAAGGGATTAATATTTTCAATGCTTCTGTGACATGAAATTTCCATATCCACTTCGACGAGCAAACTAAAACGTATTTAAAGCTCCAGATGTAAATTGCAGTTGTAGCGTTTTGTCGGCAGACATTTCGACGAGCTGGTCGTGAATTGGTAACTTAGCAGCGGCAACAAAGTTTTCACTAAACGGATTCCGTACCCATCTCTTCGAGAAATGATTTCTATCTTTCGGGAAATACTCCGTCAACTGAGTTTTAAGCTCATGCCAATGCATCTTCATGCAATCCAAAATAGTGTCTCGTTCATTTGATTTTTCTTAATATAATGCGAAGTGAGTCGAAATATCTTAATGAAAGCATGAACTTTCTGTCATTAATAAAATGTTTTTATCACGTCCTTGTAAATTCACACTCAAGTCGTTTAAATGGAAAAATACATCAGATAGGTAGGTCAACAACAATATACATTTATTATTCTGTAAAAGCAATGAGAATGGCGTTTGTTTATCCTGGAAAAATATTATTAATTCATCTCGCAATTCCAGTATCCGGGTTAACATTTTCCCTTGCGATAACCATTTAACTTTTGTACGAAAAAGAAGATATTTTTATTTTCGCCCATTGCATCGCATAGTTTAGCAAACAGCCTATTCTGTAACGGTCGGCTTTTAATAAAATTAACCATTTTTACAGCTTCCGAAAGAATTCGAAGGAGATTCTCCGGCATGTTTTTTTTTGCGACAAGAGCATGTCTGTGAACGAAGCAGTGCGTCCAGTCCGCACTTGGTATAAGACGATCTTCTAATATTTTCATAAATCTACTGTTCTTTCCTATTATCGAATTTGCGCCATTAGTAAATATTGTAATAAATTTTGTTCAATCTATGTTAGTATAGTTTCTAGTAGCTTCATAAAAATCATTAGAAAGACATTGTCCTTCTATGCATAGGTTTATGGGTTTGTCACAATGTTGTAGTAAAAGAATAGAGAGCAATTTTTAAATTTTTTAGCGTCCTAAGTTTCTGGACTGGATTTTGAATATTGTTTGGAATTCCGCTTATAAAAAAAAACTTACCTCTGCTTTGAATTTCGAGATTTTTTGACAAATTAATAAAGAATTGTATACAACGTTACACCGTAAACGTTACAAGATGTTACAATACTTACTATTTCGAATAATGTTTGTTCGGGAGGTCCTGCTGAATTATTATCTATCTGATTTTTCAGCCTAATTGCTCCAATTGTCTATATTCAATTTAAATTTATCGAAGCCGTGCAATAGTTTCAGTATTGCTAACATGTCGATCCTTTTTAAAATGTTTTCATAACTTTTTCAGATCTCTCTTTGCACAATGTCAAGGTATCTTCGGTATCAGACCTTTTATGAGTGTTCTGATGGCCAGCCCTATTTGTTCCCTATATTATTCGCATTTTCCTTTAACGCTGTCTAAGGCAGAACGTTCATCTGCTTTCTTCTCCATACCAATGTCCTAAAAATATTCTTGCATAATTAAAACAACCTTTTTCAACTGTCACTTATTTTGTGCATGCAACTGTACGCCGTACATAAATAGCATAGGTACTGTAATTAACTTTATTTTGACGATTTTGGAGTGCTATAGTATACTCAGCTATCCTATGCAATTAACTAACAGCGGCAGCGTGATATAGGACAGCAGCGAGTTGAGTTACCTTGAAGGATTGTACAATCTTATCCTATCCGTGCCAAGTATCATTGTGTATCATGTAGCTTCTTATTTGCTGAATAAGTCTCTGATTCATTATTAGTTGTCTTATTGTATTTAGAAGTTTGGTGATCAGGTGACGGGTCTCCATTAAGTCATAAGTTCATAGTTGTTGGAGAAATTTGGTTACTTTAAGTATAACTGTTTTTTATATACTCAAAAAAGGTATAAAACTCCTTACCATAATTAATAATCGTATCCTCTATACATATTTCGTCACCTAAGTCATCATCATCAGTAGGTAAAAACCACTAATCAAAGTATCGCACATGGAGCACAGTAAAGCTAACACATACAATAACGCAGCAACATTACACGGCGTTGACGTATACACTGACTTTAAAATAAAAATGTAAAGACTAAAAATTACGACACCTATCTTAAGAAAACGGCAACAGCATGTGTTTATTCTCTATTCGGACGTCCTCAACCTTACTAAGAATGAAAAAAGAGTTTTGAGTTTTTGCTTAACCACAGTCTCCAAAAAATGACTTTGCTCTTTATATGTTTTCATGAACGGATTTTTATGAACGGATTTGTAGACACTTGGTGTAAGTTGGTCAATTAGTTCTGATTCCTGTTCTATCGTTAACAGTATTATGTTCTTCTGCTAGCTCTGCGTCTTATGTAACATTGGCACCAATCGGTATTGCAATAAAGAACAAACATGTCCACATAAATCTACTTACAGCGAAGCACACACCGCGGCCCACTGTGGATATTTATGCGGCCCGCCAACGAATTATAAAAATTGTTCGAAAAACTACAAAAGTAGGTAAAAATTTTTCAAATCAATATTTCTAAACTTTTTATTTTATTCTAACTTTTGTAATTGCTAGTAAGATATGTATCTTTAAGTACCTACTACTTTCTTGTTCAGGTTTACTACGTAGGACAGGTATGCTCCTCGTCGTTCCAAGTATATTGTTACGAGACTAGAAATCTGTCGAACTAACTAGATTACTCGAAGATTCGCGAAACACGTCGGTATTTTCCCCGAAGAATGTTGTGGGTTCTCGATGTTAGGTAACTCGTACAAATACAACGCATCGCCCGCCATCTGGGCAGTTAAGTTTTAACTACGATCGTTATATTGTTTGAATTGTAATCTGTGAAGAATAAATATTTCGTCGTTCGAACTTGGCATCTACCTACGTAACAATATAACATCAATTTTGAAATGGATAAACCAGGCCCCAGTAAAAAAACGTAGTCGTAAAGTTGAAGATGAAAATCGACAGTTTCAAGATATTTGCACCGAAAAATACTTTTTTATTTCATCGCATAACAAAAGAGTCTGTTTAATATGCAAGAGTAGTGTTCCTATTCCGAAGGAATATAATGTGACAAGGCATTATGAAACCCAGCATCATACTTTTATCAAATTAACCGGCGAAAATCGAACGCAAAAAATTTCCACTTTACAAAAGAAACTAATAGGCCAGCAAGCTATGTTTACAAAACCAATTCAAGATGCTTGAAGTTAGCTTTGAAATATCTCGAATAATAGCGAAAACTTGTCGGCCTTTTAAAGATGGTGTGTTTGTTAAGCAGTGTTTAGATATCGCCGTAAAAAAATGTGTCCGAAAGATGCAAAGAGGTTTGAGAAAATTCAACTAAGTCGAATAATTGTTCAAAGAAGACTTACCACATTAGCAGCTAATATAGAAGAGCATTTAGCTACGAAATCGAAAAGTTTCGAGTATTTTTCTATAGCACTCGACGAATCTACAGATATAAGTTCCACTGCTAAACTCTTAATATTTTTACGAGGTGTAACGCAAAATTTTGAAGTTAGTGAAGAACTGATTGGTATGAATTCTTTGACAAGTCAAACCAAGGGGAGTGACATGCTCGAAGCTCTTCTGGAAAAATGTTCTATAATGGATTTGGATTTAACGAAATTATCTGGAATTACGACTGACGGAGCAGCTTCAATGGTTGGAAGTAAATCTTGGATAATAACTATGTTAAAAGAGTATTTACAAACTAAAAACATAGATACCAAGGAATTAATGCAGTTTCATTGCATTATACATCAAGAGGCCCTCTGTTCAAAATTATTGGGATTTGAAAATGGGATGAAAGTTGTAGTACCTTTAAACTTTATAAAATCACGAGGTCTCAATCACCGACAATTCACACAATTTCTCGAGGATATTGAAAGCGAATATGGTGATCTCCTGTTTTACATTGAAGTAAGGTGGCTGAGTTGTGGGTTGTCACTAGAGCGGTTTTTTAACTTGGTTGAAGAAATCAAAATATTTCTGGCGGAAAAGAAAGAGGACGTCTCCGAACTCGACAACCCTGATTGGCTGTGTGACTTAGCGTTTCTTGTAGACATCACAAATCACTTGAATGTCTTAAATACGCGACACCAAAGCAAAGATCAATTGATTTCGCAGTTATACTCTCATGTTTCGTCCTTTCAATGCAAATTGAGTCTTATCAATTCGGCCAATTACAGCCATTTTCCGAACAACAAAAAAATTATGGAGAAATTCATTAAACTGATGTCAATTTCGCTTATGTTGAGAAAATTTATATTTTAATAGAAGCTTTTCATGATCGATTTCTAGACTTCAAAAAAGTTAAACCTCTATTAGACATTTTCAGCAATCCTCTCAACATTTCACCCGAAAATGCACCGGAATCAATACAGCTGGAATTGATAGACATGCAAAATGATGATAATTTACGAAACAAGTTTAATGAAAGTAATTTACTCAACTTTTACTGTTGCGTTGACAAAGCCGCTTATAAAGAGTTGCGAATAAATGTATTGAAATGCGCAAGCTTATTTGGATCGACGTATATTTGTGAACAAACGTTTTCAGTGATAAAACTTAATAAAACAAAAAATCGAAACCGTCTGACAAATGAAAATCTGGAAGCAATTTTACGTGTGGCGACAAGTAATGTGGAGCCAAGCATAAACAAAATTGTTAGGTCAATGCAATGTCATGCATCAAAATAACAAAACATGAAATATTACATTGTAGGGAATAGATTACATTACGATTACATAATTACAACAAACATTTTTGAATGTTCTTTTATTTTTATCATTTGTAGTAATTCATACTATTTAAAAATGTTAAGTATTCTTTGTAGTGGCCCGTCCTTGGCTTATAATTTTCCCGAGTGGCACCTGTTCCCTATAAGTCTGTGCCTAGTACAACCATAAATGTCAAACTGTCAAATTTAAAAATTTTGTTTGGAGTGATTGTGCTTTTCAAGTACAACGTGCTGATTGAGAAAAATAGTACAAAATTTTCGAAAAATTCCAAGAGTTTGTTTTTATGAGCCGGATGTTTCAAACTGTCAAACTAATTTTAATGGCTTCATGTTTCCATCGGAGAGAACTTGAAAGCAAACAATGCACTGTGGGCTTCCATTCAATGAGCTAAAGTATTTAGTATTTAATATTTATTGCGCCTTCAAATTGGATCTATTGCAGTGCAGTGCATTCATTAATTTGCTGATTAAATGAAGCAGCACTATGCAATTCTTGTAATGGTTATAAATTATTCAACATTACACAGGCCTGCGATGGTAAAATTGTCTAGATTTTATACAGTGATTTCAATAGATTTTTTGGTGCTGAAAATGGGAAAATTATTTAAAAAATTCCATCACGTAAAGTTTCTTTACATTCTGGGGTTTTTTGACCTATCTGCATGTATTAGTCTTTTTGAAAAGGACAATTTTGTTAAACCGTTGTTTAAATAAACTATTATAATTTTTTTACTTATGATGATGCAAGAAGTTGATATTCTGAATAAACATGCACTAGATTTATGATAAAGAAGTTATAAATAGAAATAATTGAGCATGTCGCAAGACTTGACTCATCATCTTCCTGTTACTGCATGTCTACCTCCACTACAAACATATTGCTATTCCAGACAAAACAGTTAGTGCATTCAATATCTTCTTTACAACTGTGGTGTGAATTTGTGTAATTAGTTGACATTTGTGATTAGTTGCTGTTAATTTAATTTTTATTTTACGAGTTTTTTAAAATTCAATTCCAATGGCACCAAGAGGCTGTGTCAATGTACCAAACTCCTTCTGCTATATTTGTGGAAAGTTTACAGTAAAAAAACAACAAAGAAACATTACAGATTTTGTAAAAAAAAGTATATTTTGCATATTTTGGTGTGAAATTAGGAGACTAAGAGAAACCTTGGGCTCCTCATAAGGTTTGTTCAGTGTGTGTTGAAGAGCTTCGCCAGTGGTCACAAGGAAAAAAACAGTCTTTTCGCTTTGGAGTGCCTATGGTTTGGAGAGAACCAATCAATCATAGCGATGATTGTTATTTTTGTTCGTGTGTAGTACACGGATTCAATTTAAAAAACAAAAAGGACATCGTTTACCTAAATCTTCGATCCGCAACACGTCCTATACCTCATGGACCAGAAGTACCTGTTCCTTCACTACCAGACACATTAGATTATGTATCTGATGACGAAATGGTTTCACGTACATGCGCAAGTGAACTGGATGAGGGAAGTGATTACTATGATACTGGAAGTGATGAGCCAAAACTGTTTGACCAATCTGAATTAAATGATTTGGTGAGGGATTTAAACCTTCCTAAGGACTCAGCTGAGCTTTTAGGCTCAAGGTTGAAAGAACAAAATTTGTTAGCACCTAGCACAACATTTTACTGGATTAGGAACAGAGAAAAAGAGTTTGCTCGATATTTTTCCGAAAAAGATGCACTAGTTTTCTGTAATTATGTACCCGGGCTCATGGAACAATTCCACGTAGAATATAATGTTTCTGAATGGAGACTCTTTATTGACTCTTCAAAAAGGAGCCTTAAGGCTGTTCTTCAACACAATGGAAATAAATATGCTTCTGTACCAGTGGGACATTCAGTTCATTTAAAAGAGTGTTATGAAAATCTTGAGCTACTTTTAATTAAAATTCGTTACAAGGATCAAGGCTGGACAATTTGTGGTGATTTGAAAGTTCTTTGTTTGTTACTTGGACAACAAAGCGGTTATACTAAATATCCTTGTTTTTTGTGTGAGTGGGATAGTCGTGATAGAAAGCAGCACTATTGTAAAAAGATGTGGCCACCAAGACAAACCTTACAACCTGGAATGAAAAACATTGTAAGAAAAAGTTTAGTAGACCCGAGCAAAGTTTTGCTTCCTCCATTACATATAAAACTAGGGTTAATGAAACAATTTGTGAAGACATTAAAAAAAGATGGAGTGCTTCAAGTATCTTTGCAGCCAGTTTCCTCGCTTGTTAGAAGCAAAGATAAAGGAGGGTGTTTTTGCTGGGCCGGATATAAGAAAGCTTATGAAAGATGAAAATTTTGAATCTAAAATGGAGGAAGCAGAAAAACAAGCATGGATAGCCTTAAAAAATGTGGTTACAAATTTTCTTGGCAACAAAAAACATAAAGATTATAAAAATATTGTGCAAAATATGTTAGAAAAATTTAAAACCTTAGGCTGTAACATGAGTTTGAAGGTGCATTTTCTAGATTCGCATCTCGACTACTTCCCTGAAAATCTTGGTGCAGTAAGTGAGGAGCAGGGGGAAAGGTTCCACCAAGACCCAAAAGAGATGGAGAGAAGATACCAAGGAAGATGGAATATAAGCATGATAGCGGATTATTGTTGGATGTTAAAAAGGGATGGTCCAATACGAGATCACAGAAGAAAAAGCACAAAAAGGAGTATGGAAAGACAAAGAAAAAGATATTATAAGGACTTGTAAAGACATAAATAGTATTTTACTGTTCCTTTTCATTAGATTTAATGATATTTGTAAGTAATTTTGTTTTTTATATCCTTTGTAAATAAATTCAAAATGTAACTAAAAATTATTTTTAATTTTTAAAAAATTTAATTTGAAGCCTTTTTGTGAAAAATCCTTACGTGATGGAGAAAAATAGAGTTCATATTTGGATTCAGCGCCCAAAAACACATAAGAATCAGCTATCAAATTTAAAACAATTTTTAGAAAATTAAAAAACGTAGGCCTGTGTTATCTAAGAACCTACATGTATTGATAGCATTTAGAACATTTTATTTAAAAGGTAAAAAAAAAACAAAATTAGATACCCACAACAACACAGAAATCATATTAAATTAAGAATATTTCGTATTCTATATAAACGCAATCTTCTATAACCGCATTTAATGCAACGTTTCATTGTTATATATCGCGGAATTGGCGATGGAATTGTCTTCAGGTGAGATTAAAGCGCATTCGTGAGAATTCGGATGTCGGTCGGAACGCTCGCGAAAGGACTCGTTCGCCCGATAATACGGCCAGAAAGCTCGGCGTCAGTAGTGTTCCGGTTTTACGAAGGGGTGGCCTTTCGGACGTCGAGCGTAAAGCTCGCGTACTAATTTCGTCACGTCGTAAGACACAGAAGGTAACTATAAAATCTGCCGAGAAAAACCCAGTTTCGAACTGAAACGCTGTCGTAATGTAAATAGTTCGTGTTTGTGACTTAAACGAATCAATATTGAGTGTGAATTTTTTGTTTTAATAAATTTTGATTTTAGTGTGTTTCGAATTTAAAAACAGAAACCTTTCGAATATAATATATTGTTCTACGTAGTGTATTAGTGAGATGTCTACCTTAATACCTGCAATAACAGTATTATTTATGATGTTCATGTGCTTCGCCAACGGACAGACGGAGACAGCGGAAGAAGAAGAACCAGGTTGGGCCTTCTTATTTTCTAGATAATATCTTCTTTCTTGCGGAAGACGGCAGACTATTTTATTAAATTAGGCGTTCCTTAACTTGACCTGAAATCTTGACTAATTATTGCTTTCGTTAAGATTTTCCCAGAGGATCGGTCCGCAGAACGAGGGAAAATAAATGAGACGTTGCTTAGCGTGAACTTATTGTAATGTTCAAATACTGATTTTAAATGTGGTTTGCGGGGATCCACCTTAACCCAACCCATTTCGGACAGTTTCAGTATTAATAGCTGTGTTTAATTTTAAGAGATTAGATATACTTGATTTAATATTTTCTTTTGGGGAATATACAGGCTATTAAGATAACATCTGAGGCAATTTAAGGACTGACTTTAAATAATTTCTTTTTACTTAATAGAATTTATTACTTTTTCACCTTATAGTGCCTTAGCATTTCGTAGGTGTCTTTATGAATTTAATTTTTTATATACAAAAAGGACTATTGTAATCATAATTTAACCATTTCTTTTGATGAAGCCATAAATAAACCAAAACAAATTTGAAATTTGTTATATAGTTTAAAACTGAAGAAGCATTTTTGAATATTCCTAGAGTAAGCATAAAGATGACTGGTGCAGTACCAGAAGTTTATTTATCAATCTAGTTTGCTTCTTTTGTAATACAGATATTCAAACGTTCCACATTAATCTGATGTAGAAATATTCTTTTGATTTCTCCATAACATTTCTCCAAACTGCAGCTGTATCATCATGGTGTATAAATTTTACATTTCCAAAGTCTTTTCTTGGGTTCAGAAACAAGTAGTCACCGAGTGCAGAATCTTTAGAGCCACATTTTAGAAACAGGGAAATTTGCGGTTACTTACATGGAACAACATAACAGCTTATGTTTGACTTTCTTGTAGTTTCATTTTAATAGAATCTCTGAGACAATGCATAATATTTTATTACTAATTTACGACACTTCTTCATGTAATTATAGTGGCAAGGTTTCCCTGGCAGATCCAAAAAATGGTTAGCATAATTTTTCCTGTAGAAACTTTTTGGTATGGCTTAAGTCATTGATTTGCTATTACATCGATTCCTGTTTCAATTGGAGATCATAAAGATGAAGCTCACGTTTCAACTCTACGATCATTATTAAATCTAATTCGTCTTCACTAAACCACCAAGATTGTTCGCACGTGTTTATTCTAGGTGAATTTCAAATGGTAATGGCATTTGTGAAAGCTATCTTGTAACAATTTTTGTAATTTTAAGGTAATAATGTAGATTTCTGATTATGGTAACTTCTGAGTTCTCCATTACAGCTGCTGATTGTCGCCTCTTCAATCTCTCATTCTCCATTACTAAATACTGAGTTATTTTTACAATATAATAGTCTCTTCAGTTATGCGGTGATGTATTATCATGGGGAAGCAAAATACCTTCTGTTTGTTTTCTATGTGGTTTTACTTTAATAGAATCTCTGAGACAATATATAATAATTTATTGGTATTTTAACACACTTCTTCATGGGGTTATAGTGGCAAGAATTCTCTGGCAAATTATAATAATTGTTAGCATATTTTTTCCTGTAGAAACTTTTTGGGTTAGCCAAAGTCATTGATTGCTCCATCGACTGTTTCAATTGGGGTTCATAATGATGAAGTTAACGTTTCAACTCTAAGACGATGATTAAATCTAATTCGTCTTCACTAAACTCCAAAGATTGTTCACACGTCTTTATTCTAGGTGCATATTAAATGGTGAAAGCATTTGTGAAAGCTATTTTGTACCAATTTTTGAAATTTTAAGATAATAATGCAGATTTTTGGATACAGTGGCTTTTGAATTTTCCATTTGAGCTGATAATTGTCGCTTCTTCAAGCTTTCATTCTCCGTTACTAAATATTGAGTTCTTTTACCAATATATAGCGTCTTCACTTATGCAGTGATGTATTCTTATGCGACAGCCAAATAACTTGTGTTTGGTATCACTTTAATAGAATCTCTGAGACAATACATAATAATTTATTGGTACTTTCCATACTTCTTCATGGAATTATAATGGCAAGGATTCCTTGGCAAATCCAAACAATTGTTAGCATATTTTTTTCTGTAGAAACATTTTCTGTTAGTCAAAGTCATTGATTTGCTATTCCATCGACACCTGCTTCAATTGGGGATCATAATGATGAGCTCAAATTATTTCAACTCTAGGTTGCTAAAATCTAATTCGTCTTCACTAAATGCACAAGATTGCCCACACGTGTTTATTCTAGGCGAAAGCTACTTTGCACCAATTTTTCCAATTTTAAGGTACTAATCTAGATTTCTGAAAACAGCCGCTTATTATCTCCTCTTAAATACTAAGTTCTTTTAACAATATACTAGCACGACCTGAACGCGAATCAATATCCAATGATTATAAAAGCTAGTTAAAACAGTTTTGATCACTAGCAAATAGTTGACTTAAAGGGACAATGATTCTCATAGACAATTAGCATTTCCTAAAGAATAGTTTTTGAAGTTTTTCTTGTTCCAAATAGAATTTTATAATAGCTCTATTTTATTTTATTAATTTTGGTAAATTAAGAATGTTTGAAAACATAAATTGACAATAAAATTAGTGATTCTGCAAGAGCTTAAATTTCAATTTTAGATTGCTTAAATCTAATTCGTCTTCATTAAACGCACAAGATTGTTCACACTTGTTTATTTTAGGCGCATTTCAAATGGTGAAGGCATTTGCGAAAGCTACTTTGCACCAATTTTTGCAATTTTAAGGTACTAATATAGATTTCTGAATACAGCGGCTTCCAAATTTTCCATTACAGCCGCTAATTATCTTCTCTTCCATCTCTCATTCTCCATTACTAAATAGTAAGTTCTTTTAATAATATATTAGCGCGACCTGAACACGAATCTTCATCCAATGGCTCTAAAAGCAAGTTAAACAGCTTTGGTCATTCGCAAATAATTGACTTGAAAGGATAATGGTTCCCCTAGACAACCAACATTTGTTAAAGAATAGTTTTTTAAGTTTTTTTTGTTGTTCCGAAAGGAATTTTATGATAGCTCTCTATTTAATTTTTTAAAATTTTGGTAAATATGCTCGATAGCATTAACTGACAATTAATAAAATTAATAATTCTGCAGTGCTGTCTGCTAAATTTATATATTAAGTGCATTTAAAATAGTGGGGACGCTCGAGGACACCGGCTCAATCTGCTAGCAGCATATGTAGATAAAATTAACTACATACGGGGATTAATTATAATATATTCGTGAGTAACTCCAACTATACCTTGAAAATAATTAAATATAATTGACCAAACGAGTCAATAAAGATCCAGCTACTGTGCCATAGTTAATCGATGCGCGTCCACAGGGGGGCAATTATAACATATTTTAGAATCTGTGTATAGCTTTGCTTGTAAGTTGTTGTGTTGTAAAAAATATTTACTGAAATGTATTCTGTTCGTTTTAATTAATTTTCTTACAAATAAGTCGCGGGAAAATAATTACCTAGCGGGGAATATATCCAGAATCTCCTTTCTGTCGTAAACAACCTTTTAAAAAACATTTATGTAAACGCACAGATACGTTTCACAATACTTAGCGTTTTTTCTCTCCTTTTATATAACGCCGCTATAACGTATAATAAAATCGTTTGTTTTTACATAAGAAAACAATAACAGTCGTAAAGATGAATAACAAATGACGACAGGAAGGAGCTACGATTGTACATTATTCAGTAAGCATTGGTTGATAGATTAGTTTTCTAACAATTCAAGATCCGACCATTTAATCAATATAAATTTTTAAAAAGTTTCGATAAATAAAATTCATAATTAAAATTTGGATGTACGAGGGTGGGTTGAGAAGTAGTGGGAAAATATCTATGAAAATCTTATTTTATTATTTCTCAACATAATTTCTTCTTAAGTCAATGCAGTTGCTCCAACGATGTTCCAGCTTCTCAATTCCGTCCCAGAAATGATCTTCGAGTCCGTCAAAATTCTCGGTTACAGCTTCTTTAACTTCGTTATCAAAGTGGAATCTCTTTCCAGACAAAAATTTCTTCAAGTTATGGTCTGTTTTTTAAATGAGAAAGACAAAATTGAAAATGGCTCGCCAAACTATAGACGTTTGGCTAATTGACTGTCATGTTTACCCTGCCCATATTTGGTAATTTAGTGCCACGATATTGTGAGATACAGTTGATCGAGTAAATATTATTGATAAGTATTTTCCCGATTATTTTTTATGTTTCTGTAGTGTTTAGAAAACAAAATATATTTTTTTAAACTATTCGCCTGTGAAAATAGATCCACAGCCTAATACAAATGGACTATCAATATTGCCTCCAAGAAAACGTGCTAACTTGTAGCGTGGACATTTGTCTATACAGGAAAAGCAAGCTATATTGAATATGTACAAGTAAATTATTCGTACTGATCTTATAATAAAGAAAACACGAATTAAACTGCAAATATCAAACACTTTGGGGTAATATACATAAATATTTTTGTATTTATATTTAACAATAATAGTAGATGCTTCAAGGTCAAGTGTTTATCGTGTTATTCACGAATACAAGGCGAAAGGACTAATTTCGCCACTATTAAAACGGTTAGGAAGAAAATTGCTCCTATCTATATTTGACGATACTGTTAAATACATGACAATAAGGACGGTACATAGTTTTTTTTTTATTGGAGAACTTCCTACGTTAAACAAAATTCTAAAGAAAATAAGGGAAGATGAAAATATACCTCAAATAAGTCGTTCAAGTTTAAATAAACTAATGAAGATGCTTAATTTTAATTAAGTTGTGGAATTAAATAATATAAGTGTTTCATGTAATATAGTGTATGTATTCATAGATATTTAAAACGTAATCGCAAAGGTCTGCTACCTGAACGTGATGATATTATTTTGTTAAGACAAAAAATAATAGAACTGAACATCGACCAATCTATTATTTAGACTATTATTTAGACGAAACATGGCTTAATGAAGGACACACAAAAGTGTCGGTAGATATTAATGTTACAACACGCAGGATGGTGTAAGTACCGGTCTAAAAAATACCATTGGTAAAGAAAGACGGTTAACTATTTTACATATTAGTTCTAAAAACGGTTTTGTTGACGATGGGTTATTGGTATTTGAGGGAAGAAAAACTGCTGATTACCACGATGAAATGGATGCAAAGGTTTTTGAGGCGTGGTTCAATAAAATTTTTTAAAAATAACCTAGCAATAGTGTAATTAGCAGGAAAAGGGAAAAAATAGCAATAAATTCAACACGAAAGGTGGACAAGTATTACTTCGAGAAGGTATACCAGTTGACTACTCAATTTTACGATTAGAATTATTAGAAATAATAAATCGTCATAAGGCAAACTACAATGTTTAGTTAAATATAAAAATGTAAATAGCAAGTGCTATTTCATTTCATTGTAATTTGTCATTTAAATTTACCACCAAATTTGCTGTCAATTAAATATGCCTAATGTGATGCGGGTTAAGGCGGTTTGTATCTCTTATTAAAAGGAAATTATACCGAAGAACCGCAAGTTTTTGATTTGTTACATGGGGGGTACAGTGGAGGTTTGTCAACACAATAGAGATATATCTGCTATTTCTGTTAGCTTCAATCTCCTGTCATTTAACACCTTATCATGGACTTTATCAACAATATCCAGCGTCGTGACGATTTTTGGCCAGCCACTGTGGAGCTCATCTTCAACACTTATCCTTTCTCTCTTGAATTCGTTAATCCAGCGTCAAATGGTCGCATACGATAAAATACCATCACCCAACGTGTTGGTCATGTCATCGTGAATTTACTTGTCCACAAGTTTTTCTTTGGAAGATATTTAATCACAGCACGATATTTGCTATTCCCCATTTTCGAGAAACACTGTGCACTAACTGCTTCTTAACACTTTCAAAACCAAACTAATTATGTGATTGGAAAAATATTTCTTGACGTTTATATAGACACATGACAGAAAATAATTCCCACGTGCAGTTTTACTAGCGACATCTACTGGTATCGATTCGCACCACTTGTCTCACCGTCGTATGTTAATCAAATATAAAAATACGGAACCAAAATTATGCCAGTGTCACACTAAATAAATTTGTTATTTGAATAAATCAGGAACCTGTCTATACAGGCTGATTCATTTTCGGCTCTCACCATGGCGATGTCTCTTATTATTGGAGATAGAGTATAGGTTTAAATTTGGCAAAGTTGTTAAATTTTGTGTTTGTTATAAATCCGTAAAGAAAATAGACCTGTGACAAATGACCTTCGTTATTTAAAAAAAAAAATGCGAAAACCCCATTTTCTTCTTTTACCTGTAGCACCGACATTTGGCCTTGTAGAGAAAATATAGAAACACATCCTTTTGGCCATTTCTAAACTTCTATCCAGTGGTGTACTCTAAATTTTTATACGACGTTTCGTTTCTTTCTGGCCATCATCAACTATATAATTTCTTATAGGCGCCATATTGGATTTAGACATCTTCAGAAAGAGTTTTTTTTTCTGATTTCAACCATGTACCACATTCTGACTATAGTTTTTGACATTAGGTTTTATTTGAAAGAATAAATTATAAGATTAAATAAGGTAGCCTTTGGAATTTCAATCTGTCAAACATTTCATTTATTGTTCATTAATAATACAAAAATGTCATACACTAACGAAGAGAAACGAGATATGATAAGTATTTTTCATTCTTCGAAACGAAATTCAACAGTAGCGAGTACAAGATAACAAAAACATTAATAAAAATACATAGAAAAGTGAACAATAAACAATTACAGTAAATGTTCAATTATCTGGCCATCTTCGGTAATGCACAATTGGGCACGCCTTCTGGCATTTTGTTCTGCCCTTTGTATAGTTCTTCTAGGAACTGCATCGAAGGCATTCTGAAGTCTGTCTCGTAATTCTTCAATGCTTTGTGGCGCATCTACTTTATAAATATTATTTTTAACATATCCCCATAAAAAAAATCTAGCGGACTTAAATCAGGTGATCTCGCAGGCCATTCAACAACTCCCCTATTTCCAATCCAACGGTTTACAAACTCTTGATTTAAGAAATTTCTAATAACAGCTGCATTGTGTGCTGGTGCGCCATCTTGTTGCCACCATAAATATTGTAATTGATTTAATGGGATATTGTCGTCAAGATAGTCAGATACGTATGTACGTAAAATGTTTAAATATCTTTCTCCATTTAAATGTTCTTCATACATAACTGGTCCTAAGAGACGATTTGATAAAATACCCATCCAAACGTTTATTCCAAAACGATGTTGTGGTCTTCTGGATTTTGTACTGCCCAATAGTGCTCCGTATTTCTGTTGAACATTCCAGAATTTGTAAATTTTGTTTCATCTGACCAGGTGACTTTGCTTACAAAATTTTCGTCATTTTCTATCCTTCCCATTAACCAATTACAATATTCTAGCTTTCTCAAATTACCTCCAGGCAGTAAAGAGGACTAACATGGATTCTGTATGGTTTAAACCTACTTTTATGTAAAGTTCTCCAAACTCTGGACTGGCACAAATTTAATTCTGACGCTACTTCGCGTGTAGAAATTGATGGATTATTATTTATCTATAAAAATACAAGATTAACATGAAATTTGAAAACACGCTTTTAATTTACCATTTGTCGATTTTTATTTAAATTCCTGTTGTCTTGACCATTACGCGGCTTAGTAAACGATCCATTCTCGACCAAATTTCTGTCGAGATCTAGAAAAATGGTACGATGAGGCTGTTGTCGTTCTGGATATAATTGTAGATATCTTGTACTCGCTACTGTTGAATTTCGGTTCGAAGAATAAAAAATACTTATCATATCTCGTTTCTCTTCGTTATTGTATGGCATTTTTATATTATTAATGAACAATAAATGAAATGTTTGACAGATTGAAATTCCATGGCTACCTTATTTAATCTTATAATTTATTCTTTCAAATAAAACCTAATTTCAAAAACTTTAGTCAGCATGTGGTACATGGTTGAAATCAGAAAAAAAAGCTCTTTCTGAAGATGTCTAAATCCAATATGGCGCCTATAAGAAATTAGATAGTTGATGGTGGCCAGAAAGAAACGAAACGTCGTATAAAAATTTGGTGTACACCACTGGATAGAGGTTTAGAAATGGCCACAAGGTTGTGTTTTTATATTTTCTCGACAAGGCCAAATGTCGGTGCTACAGGTAAAAGAAGAAAATGGGGTTTTCGCGTTTTTTTTTTAAATAACGGTCATTTGTCACAGGTCTATTTTCTTTACGGATTTATAACAAACACAAAATTTAACAACTTTGCCAAATTTAAACCTATAATCTATCACCAATAATAAGCGAGATCCCCATGGTGAGGGCCGAAAATGAATCAGCTTGTATATTTTATTTATAAAATCATATATAAGGTATTACGTATCCAATGAACGGGTTGAATGAATGTGGTACTAAAAAAAATAACTATTAGGGAAGTAAGGGATAATCGATTTTATTTTGAAGTTATGAAGTACGTATTTGGCATTATTTTATTTCCTCTGGTATTAACCCTTAAACGGCGGAATTTTTTTTTTGGACAAAAAGTGTTCATATCCAAGAGTTTTATTCATAAACATGTTTTTATACATAAAAAGTAAATTTTGCAAAAAAAAATGTGTTTTTCTCTATAAAAATATGCGTTGCCATATGGCAACGCTAGCCAAATACAGGATCAAGTTTCTTTATTTGTTATGAAACATCAAATTACATTCTAAACATAAACCTATGTTACATTTTTTACAAATTGTTCTCACGATTGACGAACAGCCTTCTCCTGCACATCTTCTTCGTTTCTTGTCGGGATTGGAAATCAATAAATGGTCTCTACCGTCATACCTAACATCATCGGATATACGGTGTAACGTTACGCTTGACTTGGAAGTCGACTGTCTTCCTGCTCCTCTTGGTGCAACTCTATAACTAGTCAAGTAGGTTTGCACAATCTCTCTTCTATATTCCAATTGTGAAACATTGATTGATTTTGCCTTGCGTGTGATATCCCATGCGTTGGTCATTGAGGCATCTAACAGCCAGGTAAATATAGCCCACCACCACTTTTTTCTTCTAATGCTGATGCGATATCTATTCATATTTTCGTCTAATAAATCGGTTCCACCCATGAAACGGTTATATTCTGTTATAATAGAGGGTCTATTTATCTGTATTATTTTTTTCTCAGACTGAGAATAGCGTTTCACCTGCGAAATTGGTGAAATTCCGTGACAAGTAGATGCTGCTGAAACTGGAGCATTATCTAACCACTTCACTACAATAATGCCATCTTCTTTGTCCAACGCCGATGTATATTCGCCTCTTTTTCTGTTCTTTTTAAAAGCAGTTTTGGAAGGCAATGGGCAAGACTGGGGTAAACGGTTGTCCCTGATAGTACCTGTACCATCAAATCCCCTTGTTTTTAGGTAGTGCAAAACATTGAAGCCCGTAAACAAATTATCGAAGTAGAAACTAAATGGTAACTTACGCATTGGCTCAGAGAATTCATCGATCATGTTTATTAGTGGTGCTATGCATTTTCCAAATTCATTCTCGTACAAGGGATTACCATAAGGATTCTTTCCCTGATAAAGGTCAAAGTTTAGTAAGTAGCCCGACGGCGTATTTATGCACCACATTTTATAGCCGAAACGTATAGGCTTACCGCGGATGAATTGCTTGCAGGAGTGCCGGCCAAAGTATTTTATCATGGATTCATCAAAATCCAAATATTTTTCTGCTACCCAGTTTCCCAAAAAATTAGCTTTGACCTTGTCCATCAGCGGCCGAAGCTTCCACATTTTGTCATTTGGAACTGGCTTTGTGTTGTCAGCGCAATGTAGGTACTTCAATATTTGTCTAAACCTATCTCGTCTCATTGCTTGGCTTACCATACGATTGTTCATATCGACTCGTGAATCCCAATAATAATCACGTCCCGGTAGCTCGCAATATCCTGTCAGGTATAAAATTGCAATGAAACTTTTCATTTCTTCTGGCGAAATTTTCGGATCGGCTTCATTTAAAAAAAGAGCATATCTGGTCGACTCTTCCACAAGATACTTTATGATATTGTCATCAATGAACTTTTCGAAAATTTCCACAAATGTAAGGTCTCGAAATCTGAGGTAATTCGGTTCTGGAAAATCTCTAGTTCTTGGAACGATATCACCACTTCCCCAGGTAATTTTGTTTTTACCAGGTCTTGTAAATTCGTATGCAATTTGCGGTCGTTCAGTCAAGTTTTCATTGACAACTTTTTCTTGGGTACCATCTATTCTATCATTATCAGGTAAGACAATTTCAACTTGTGAACGTAGTTGTTGTCTATTCAGGTTATCCAGTAAGGCGCCCTCATCCTCTTCTCCTGAATCTTCGTCTGTGAGAACGTTCGCTTCGGGTGGCTCGATATAGATTTGCACGGGATCAATTTCGTCATTGTAAGCCATATTTATCGCTTCTTCCAACGAAAAACCTCGTCTAGAAATAAAAATGAAATGCATAAACATTTGCACCCATAGGTGGCTAGCGTTGCCGTACGGCAACACCTACCTATTCGATCTAATTTTACTAGACTAATAAATCTTTCTGCATGAAACAATATATCCTAACCTCAAAACACATCTTTACGATAAGTTTATTCAGGAATTATTTATTTTAGTCAATATTTTATAATTGTTTATATACTTACTCTAACCTGAAGTCCATCGTTGTTCTCGAATATAGAAACAATATTTTTAATCACGTGTACCACAGAACAACAGAACACCACGTGAAAACAATATACACGCGTCAGTTCGGCAACTATTCTAAAAGCAGAAAACTAGGCTCTGGCTCATCATTATGATATTGGCTGTTAGATGGAGCTACTAAGACTAACAATTGCTATCGTTGCCGTATGGCAACGCTAGCCGTTGATGGGTTAAGCGAATTTAATGGATGTTCTTCAAGAAGAATCATAAATTCTATGCCACTTCCAAAATACGCAAGCGAGAGGAAATAGAGAGGTACGATGGGTCAATAAACTGTTTGAATATTTTCTATTTCTTAAATGCAGACACTGTGAAATTGCATTGATCAATAAATTTAAACTTTAGAAGTAACATTGTTAAAAGTAGGTGTATATAAAGTAGATTGTGGTTTTAAATCCAAAATTAAATGATTAAAATTAAACACTGTACAGGTACAGTTCTTTGTTACAGTGGTTACAATGGTCGAATAAAGAAGGAATTCGACATATTTTTGCAATCTAATGTTTATATAATATAAACATGTTAAATTTAAGGAAATACATTTTATCAAGGATCATCATAAAAATATAAAATGTTACATGAAGGTATACAGTGATCAAATATTTCATTGTTTTCTCTTGTGTTCAGCATAATCATTTCTTTTTAACAACCAGCAGTAGTCGGCTAACATAAATGTGAATTAATTATGAGTAATAAAATAACCTCTGTATCGAACAATACAGAGTTACCTTTGAGTTGCAAAGATAGTCGGACACGTGGTACGTTATATACTTTAACAAATATGTAGAGCGATGTTTGGCCGGAGGAATAAGAAAGTAATTAGTTAAATTAATGTGAATTAGATCAAAAGAAAAATATATATTGAACAATACAGAATACCATCTAGTTGCGGAGATGCAAGGCCACTTGCATCATGGCCGGTACTTGAGCAGCACGGCGGGTAAGATGTGTAACTTAAGAGGGTTCTAAGCAGAAGATCAAGTACGAGTCGAAGTGAACACTAGTTTGTCTCGGAAAAGGTTTTTTATGAATAATTAATTAAAAGCGCGACCTGAAGAGTTGTGATGTCGATGACAAAGATATCATTACAATATCCCTTGTGAACCAAGCTATCTAATGATATGTGACACTACATATATTAGTAAGAGATGAGTACTTAATTAAATTAATAACAACTTAATTTAAAATGAAATATATAAAGACATTCCAAAGTGACCGTTAAAAGGCAGGTAGATTTCGAGGGTCTATCGTCTAAGCGAGAACAAAAGAAATGCTTTCTCTTTGCAAACGAATATGTACACAGAAGAATGTCTAAGTTAAGTTTAATATTTCAAAATGCGGAATATTTAAAGAAATAAAAATATAATTTAAAAATAGAATTAAACATTCTTACATATGCGAAGCGTAACAATGTATAGATATATATGTACACGGGTACGTGTTTATTGGAAAGTATGTTAATCTAAATATAATAATATACGCAATATTATAGCTTTAATACAATAGGATGTTGATTGTCAACCATCTTGTTCAGATAAACCTATGGCTTAACATACTGGCAACCAAGAACAAATTGAAAGTTCTTGTGAGAGAAGGAAGTAATAATAATAATGAAAAGGAGAAGATAAAAAATATTAAAATCTCCAACTCAACAGCAGAAGACTTGCCCAAACCATAAAACAACAATAGTTCTAATTATTACAGGGGGACTGGAGGGGGGGGGGGTATGCTTCTCTCGTGCAAAACCTCAGGCAATTTCCTACTTGTGACAACTAGGCAGGACATCTAGTAGTGCGAATGCAGAGAAGTATGCTACTGGGCTAGCTCCGTCTGTTGAGGTCCCACGGAACGACATACGTCGGCATCTAATCATCGAGTGCCATCACAGATGACACCAAGGCCGAAGATATATCGCACGAGAAAGCTGTCTGCCAGCCCGAGCGCCGACTACGGTGATTATCAGATCAGCCAGAGTGATGACACCATGTCTATTAGTATTATTATTGTTATTCAATTTTATTGCTACATTTATTTGATTAAATTTGACAGTGTGGCTCTCCGTGTGGTCGGCGGGGTGTGGCTGTCGGGTTACGCTGGTTGCGTGCTTGTCGATTGTGCGGAGTGCGTAGCGTAGAAGATGACAGATGGGGCTACGAAGAATAATAATAATAAGTCAAGACTTAGCATTCCCCAACACCTTAACGTAAATTAGTGAGGGCGTTGGCAAGTCATGAATTATTATTATCCCCACGCCCGTTGCGCGACTTAAGATGTCTAGCTATAGTAATTATTTTACCAATGTGTTTGTGAAATCTGGAATAAATGAGATCTATAGAGTTGTGCTAGCAACTCAAGAAATTTTATTATAATTTTGTGAAAGAAAAGGTTGACTTCTGTCCTAAGGTTTTTAATATATGCGAAATATAACAGGATGCTTAAAGTCCTGTTAAAACCGGTAGCTCATTATTTTATTATAAATACAGTTAATGTAATAGAGTTTTCTGATTGTTGATAAGAGTCTTTTATACATTAACCTGGAACATAATAAGGGCTTATTAATATTTAGTAATTAATAATTAATATATAGAAGCTCTTACGTCTGTATTATTAAATCATATTTGTTTGTTTCATAATAGTACTTAATGACCTATTCATTCTAGTGAACTTTATTAATAATTCCTGGTAATTTATACAAGCAGATAATTAGTAAAAGTACAATCATTAAATACTTTGTAAAGTACAAGTTTGTGCCACGCGATGACCTACTTGATACCGATAAACATAACTGGATCTCTACGCACCAGAAATATTAAAACAACTTTAATAATTATTGTTTTGTATAACTACAATGTTTTAATCGAATGAAGTTCTGATTGATTTACCAAACAGCAAATAATAACTTAATTTACTTTCTTCTTTAACTTTAGAATTGTTATTCCTGTAGTTTCTTTTTTACAATAATTACTATAGCAGATTACCCGTAGATTGCACATATAATTTAATATGAGCATGGATTAGTTAGAAAACTAAATGAAAAGCTTGATAATTTTAAATGAATGAGGCTATAATAAATTCGCTTCAGGATCGATCACTTCGTTAACAGTTTGTAGCAAACTTTAGCAAGTATTATTACAAATATGTATGAGTTAATAACATCACAAGTCAAAGTAGAAAGCATATTATCTCAATAAGGGAAAATTCAGATAACAGTGGGACCTACTTTTATAACTTTTAAGTGTGCAGATATCCAAATGATTATGGTAAATGATGAATACGATTGCATGAAGCATAGAAATTGCAAGTGGAATACAGTAAATGGACCCTGTAAATAAACATAAAAAAGAGCATATATTTTGCTGTAGGAACCGAATCTTCGAACATCCAACTAGAAAACGACGAGACTGAAGGTTGCATCGAATATACATACCTAAGAGTGGTCTTTTATACAACAGCGAAAGATGACAAAGAAATACTGGAACGAGTAGTAGCAGGCAAGTAGAATGATTGCTTTCTTGAACGGAATATTTTGAAATAATTACCTCGGAGGAAGAGGCAAGATACCATATACGAAACTCTTATTTAAAGAAACCTGTTGCATGATGAGGAAATGTGGCGAATAACAGGCACGGGATAAAAAATCGAAGCAGCAGAAATGTAGAAATAGACGAATTTTGACGAATGCTTAGTGTAACGAGAGAAGAGGGCATCAAATGATGAGATAACGAATAGGTATTTGTGACGGAAACAGCTGGTGTGGTATGATGGAAGGAAAACATAAGAATGTCGAAAATAATTATGCAATGTGTACAATCAAATCGTAGAAAACACGGAAAGACGAAAAATACATGGATGGAAGGTATATCAAGAGTAATGAGTTCGAGACATCTAAGGAATCGCCAAGGGTACGAAACAACATGAAAGCTAAGCATGTTGTCCTATGCCTAACTATTGAGATTATATTTAAAAAAATTACTAATAATCTCAATACCAAAGAACGTACAAAAGCGTTCACGAATGATTACAATGGTCTCATGAAATACATTAAAATTAAATTAATTTGATTCTTTTATATGTTCTGGTCTGATTTTGTGTCCAGTCCTCGTATTCAATTTTCTTTTATTTCAATTTTGCCACATCTGTATTTTGTATCAGTTATTGCTTTACGAGTCTTTCTTCGGAGGTATGCATTTTCGTTTTAAACTTGTCCAGAATACATTAACATTTGAACCATAAAATTTTAAAATTTGTTTTTTTTTAATATTATTAACATGCACTTCTCGTAATGGTTAGTTAGTCAAATGTAAATACAACTAAGATATGAATTTGAATTGGTAATGTAAGTACATCTTTTATATTTTACTTTGTATTGCTAAGCTGTAAATATTTTATTAGGTCTGATGAAGAAAGAAATACAGTTTCGAAACGTTACATAGCAATAACTGTTTTATTTGATACATTGACCCAAGTTCTGTTTTTATTAACAAGTAACAAATAAAAAGTGTTTATTAATAAGTAACAATTAACCTTGTATCAGAATAATTGAAACATATATGAGTAGGTAAACCCCACCAGTTTTGTATAATACAAAGATATTTTTAATAATATAAAATATTATTAAAAATCTGGTGTGAAGAACACAAATACAGGTTCGCTATTAATATTTTTGTGAACGTGTCCGAACATATCCCTCCCCAGAGACGTAGATACGTATTTCGCCTTTCTACAGGCTCGTCGGTACGCCCCTGCTGGAGAAAGGATATCTTCAGACACATTCACAAAAAAGAACCACGTCGCCACATCACAGAAATTATCCAGACCGGGCGTAGAAGTAAATTCAGCGCCGCCTGTTGTCAGACAGCCGAAGTACCTCGCCCCGTCCACATAACCAATGTGAAGTAACGAGGCCCTTCCAAAGGTGGCACAGCCAATCTCTCTAGAAACTGCATTTTGTTTGGGTCTTCACTCATACTACGGACTAACCGCATGTGTAATATATCAGAATAATTGAAACATACATGAGTAGGTAAACCACACCAGTTTTGTATAATACAAAGGTATTTTTAATAATATAAAATATTATTAAAAATCTGGTGTGAAGAACACAAATACAGGTTCACTATTAATGTTTTTGTGAACGTGTCCGAACATATCCTTCCCTAGAGACGTAGATACGTATTTCGCCTCACAGGCTCGTCGGTACACCCCTGCTGGAGAAAGGATATCTTCAGACACATTCACAAAAAAGATCTGAAGATATCCTTTCTCCAGCAGGGGCGTACCGATGAGCCTGTAGAAAGGCGAAATACGTATCTACGTCTCTGGGGGGGGGGGGGGGGATATGTTCGGACACGTTCACAAAAATATTAATAGTGAACCTGTATTTGTGTTCTTCACACCAGATTTTTAATAATATTTTATATTAGTAAAAATACCTTTGTACTAATTAACCTTGTATTATTAATACAAGGAGTATTTGCTGGTGGTGATATAGTATAGTTCCAAAATCAGGAATATTGGGCAAAGGAATATTCCAGAAACAAAATTGTTTAATTGTGGAGGTCCTTTATTTTATTCCGGGATTTCATACTTATAATATCAGTGCTTCTTCAGCGGAATAAAAGAAAGGCGCAACTAAACATACAATACAAGTTGGACTAACGATGAATTTATTCTTAAAAATATTTAAAAGAAATTTAATAGTTCGGGATATAGTTATTAACCTACGTCGGCACTTGTTAAATATCTAATATAATTAACAAATATAGACGTAGGTTAACCATGAATTTGACTGAAAATCCCCAACTTAGAAAATTTCTTTCAAATGTTTTTAAGAATAAATTCATCATTAGACCAACCTATGATATGTTGTTGTATGTTTACTTGTGCATTTCTTCCACACAGAAGAATTATATATTATAATTAAACAATTTTGTTGCTGGATAATTATTGTCACTAATACCTCTACTATTTCTGTTATATATATTTAAATTTTAACTAAAGCCGATACAAATTTTAATAAGTTAAATAAACTGTTAAAAGTCTTCATTAACATCTAAATCTTAATAACTATAAAAATCTGAACAGACGTCTCCAACAGTCTTGTCTTTTTTGATTGATTGACTAATTAATAGTCTTTACCTAGACAACCTTTTTGCGAGTATTTCATACCTAAAAAACTGTTTCAATACATAATCCTTTACCTTAGATTTCCTCCCTTTGATAAATTTAATTCTTCATAACTTCACACGCGTCGGAATCTGTTTGCGCATTACTTTGGTGCTGACGTTGTCTACATGTTCATCCTTGGTGTCCTATCTTTGGTCATTCTCCTTACTTGTTAGGATAATACGTATAGTCATGTATACTGAGAGCCATTGATTTTTAGATCCCATTAAGTTCTTCATCATGTTGTTTTTGTTAAAAGTTTCTCGGCTTCTGTAGTGTATTCATTACGAAAGTTCTCACACTTTAGACTCACGAAGAGTGTTTGCTCAGCATCACCAATGTCCCCACAATAATCGTACGACAGCGCCAGCGTAATAAAATAGTTCACCTCCAAGTAAGGCTTTGTACCCATTTCCGGACTTTCGGGATCAGCCTTCGCATCCAGGCTACGTTTTGGCCGTTGTGCCATGTTTCCTGCCATCTTTCATACGATCGCTCTCTAGCGGCAAATTTTGCGACTCTAGCATACCTCTCCTCTATCTCCTTGAGTAACAGAGCTACTGGGGGATTGCCGCAATTACACCAACCCCATTTGCCAAAATTGATCTTTAAGCACTGGCTCTTCTGATGGTAGTCAGACATTGGAAACTTGTTTTGCGGTAAGCTTTTGTTCTTTTTTGCAGCTCTACCTCAAACCGGCGCAGAGTACAACATTGTAGAGTTCGCAACGCATCCCAGCAATTTCCTCTTAGATGCCGCTGGTTCACCAATGTTCGGAATCAAGCCCGACAGTGTCCCAATAGTTTTTTCAACTTTCGTGACGACGGGCCTGATGTGGACAGCAAAAGTACTCTTCATGTCCAGCCACACACTCAGGTATTTTATTTCTCGGTACTTTGAGTCCTTCGATCTCAAATAGGATGGGCGCCTTATTTCGCCTCATTGTTAGTCTCTGCTGTTTCGGGGGCAAGTTCCAACTTGAACCATCGACGATTCTTAATATTTCCGTATTAGCCACGTTCATTAAATTAATCTCTACTTTTGCGGTGACAACTAGGGCGACGTCATCAGCAAAGCCAACAGTTCTTGTTCGCTCAGGAAGCACAGTCCTGAGCAACCCGTCATAGATGATATTCCATAGAGTAAGACCCAGGACCAAGGTCTGGGGGACTGCACTACTTATCTGGATTACTTGAGTTCTACCATCTACCTCGACTATGATCTCTCTTTTACTTAGGCTTTAGAGCTCATTAGGTTCTCCTTAATAGATAAAGTCTATCTAGTAGGGAAGAAATACATTTATCTGTTTCTCCTATGTTTATCTAGAAGCTAACTTTATCCACTAGATACTTAGAGCTGATGAAAATGGACATTAGTAAGAAACGTTAAACGAATATTTTACAAAGACTTCCTAATCTGGCAATCTTTGCCAGTCCACTCCCACTAATAATGCTACAAATCTCTAAAATGAATTGCTCTTGATGATCCAAGCGACCTCGTTTAAAAGGTTACAGTGCCATCAAATGGAGCTCGTAATACAAGGCTGTTGTTGGAATTCCCTATTATAACTATTTGAAATTTACATACACGAAGGTAAAATAGTTTATTGTTTTTTAGATTTCGTACTCCCTAGATAATAATAATAAAGTATCCTCTATACACATGCATCGATTTATTTGTGGAAATGTTAGGAAGCGTTGTGTAACTTTATATTGTTGTATAGTAAACATGCTTTTGGAGATTTCGATTAAGTGGGTGTGGTAATGCCTCTCTTGTGTTACATTAAAAAGCAATTACGCTTGTATAGCGTCAAGAAAAGTTATGTAATGCTTCAATTTACCGCACGAGATTGCTTTAACTTTGACGGTCTAACATCGTTGCGAGTATTAATATACCCATCAAAATATAAAAATCTAAATCCTGATTTAGCCTGTAATAAAATGATATATAAAATTATACGTATTTTATTATAGTTAGTTTAAAATTGTGGAAACCAGTAGAAATACAAGGGTATATCAAAATATAACGACACTGGTGCCATAATTTCCTTTACAACTAGAATTCGATAACACAAAGTATAGAACATGAAAATCTCTTATGTACTTATGCTCAAGTATGCTTTGATTTAACTTTTGACGTTTATTACAAATTAATTACTGAATTGCTAGTGTTTGAGTGGAGTAAAGATATACCATAAATTTTTTTGTTCGGTTGAGTAAAACTTCAACTGAAACTTCTGAAATAATTAAAATTGCAAACCCAGATATCATCGTTTATCACGATGTAGAGTGTTTGTGTGGCATAAGAAATTCAAAGACGGTTTGTGAATCAGTAGAAGATGAACCACGACACGAGCGACCTCCAAAGTGTCATACTGACATTAAGATTAATATACAGGCTTAGTTAAAAGTATGGAGACGCGATTTATTGTGGTTAATATTCATTTTAGGGATTTATGTTCAATATAAAAGTTTGTTGGGATATTTTGATCTACATTTGAGAATATTCGATTTTTTTTTTCTTCAATTGTTTTTTAGTTGCGCCTGTCCGCGCAGTTTTTTTAAATGCGAACTAGTAAATTTTACTCTACCATTCGATAGAGTTTTTTTTCTGTTTCCAAATTTTATTTTGTTTTTTTTAAATTAATTTTAAAAACTTTTTTATAAGAAAAAGCCGGTTCATGTGTTTAACAGATGTTCGGTACATCGCAGATAGACAGAAGCGTAGCGATAAACAAACTTGAGCGCCATAATTTTATGGTTATTGTGTACCTGCGTCAAATCTTTGACAGAAATATTTCATTTGTGCAATTTGTTGCTGTTAATATTAACAATGGCGAGTTTAAGTAAACATGAACGAATTGAAATACTTATGATGTTGGGTTATGGAGATAGACGCAGAAGTTTACAAGACGTTAGTAATTTATTTAATGATAAGCATCCAAATAGAAATCCAATTTCTAAATCCGTTATTGGTAAAACTTTAAGACGCTTTGAACAAACTGGTAGCGCTAAAGATTTGCCAAGGAGTGGTAGACCTAGAACAGCAAAAAGCGATGATAACAAACTGGATATTTTATTGGCTGTATCTGAATATTTATCAACCAATCAATTATCGGCCAATTTCAATATTTCACAGTCATCGATCGTGTCGTTTTAAAAAGTGATAAGTATAAACCTTATAAGGTACACCTTGTACACGAGTTAACGGAAGATGATTTTGATAAGAAGTTACAATTTTCTGAAGAAATGTTAAATATTTGCAATAATAATGAAAATTTTGTCAACAATATTCTATTCTCAGACGAAGCTACTTTTTGCCTTACCGGTGAAGTAAACAGACATAACTGCAGATACTGGTCATCGGAAAATCCCTCTTGGTTTTTGGAGCACTATATGCAGTACCTCCAAAATGTTAATGTTTGGGTTGGCATTCTAGGCGGTCATATTATCGGTCCCTTTTTCATCAATGGCAATTTAACTTCGGCTCTGTATTTGCAGTTATTGCAAAATGAAATAATACCTGCTAGTACTACGCTCTATCCTCATGAAAACAATGAACACCTGCCCAATGACAGTGTCTGGTTCCAGCAAGATGGCACCCCACCATATTATGGTGTAAATGTTCGTCAATATCTGGACAACGTTTTTCCCTACAGATGGATTGGAAGACGAGGAACCATTGAATGGCCAGCGCTTTCGCCAGATTTAAGTCCTTTAGATTTTTTTCTTTGGGGATACGTAAAAAACAAAGTTTACAAAGAAAAGCCCTAACGTCGAAGATTTACAAATCCGAATTACCAGAACGATACAAGAAATTCCCCGAAATTTTTTACAGAACTCTGTTCGGGGTTTTGTAAATCGATTGGGTCATTGTCAAATTACTAATGGACGACAATTTGAACACTTACTTTAATTTACTTTGTTATTAATTTGCTTAATTTTACTTGTAAAAGAGTTATTAAAATGAATTTAAAAAAAACAAAAATATTATTGTAAAGAGAAAAAAAACCTCTATCGAATGGAAGAGCAAAATTTACCAGTTCCCATTTAAAAAAATATGCGCTAAAAGGCTTATCTAAAAAAACAATTGAAGAAAAAAAAAATAAACACAAATGTAGATCAAAATATCTTAGCAAACTTTTATATTGAACATAATTCCCTAAAATGAATATTAACGACAATGAATCGCCGTCTCCATACTTTTAACTAACCCTGTATAATATAATATATAATAAGACAAATTTTAACGTCAGCATGATGATGAACCTCAAAATTTTATCAGAATTTTCTCGAAAGGATGATATAAACTAAGACAGACGTTTTCCACTCTATGGCCACAGTTGAACAAGATAATTTTTGATATCTCGGTATATTTTGGTAAGAGTTTTTTTAGATTAATTTTTAGAACGGATCGCAATCCCCGACACATTCAAACTTAAAAGTTAACTAGCAGCTTTTTAAAAAACAAATATCGAAACGTGGTTACGTAATAAGTAAAAAAAGGAAGGAACTGAAAGATCTCTGGCACACATTCACCGTTTATGAATGAATATTATGATAGATACAGAAGCTTCCGTGATCAGTCATTGGCTAGTTAATTTTAGATACAATATTTTCATCGCTACTTGTTTCTTTATTAACGTATAACTGAATGGTCCGCTTCTAATTTTAAAAGTTTATTGAACTTCAGAAAGATTTAATGTTACAAATAGTTCCAGCTTGTTTGATATTTTTCCAAATTCTTTAAAATTTGTTGTCTGAAGTGTTTGCCCGTATCGTCTAATTTTAGGTTTTCACAGACGCCTAATTAAAAATACATCGTGTTTACGAAAGTCACAGCAATAGACTTCGATGTTATATATACCTTCGATTTTCCCTTAAAGTTCTAACTTAAGAGTTAAAATAAGTATTTGTGTCCGATGTGTAAGCGTTTTATTAAAAATTAACATATATGATAACCATGTGTAGTGCCTTCTTCTATGTGTTTTGTGTTCCTTCTTTATCAATTATGAAGTCATACACGCTTTATTATTTATAATGTCGCGCAGACTTAAATTAGTATACTTAACTTAATTATATATATTTACAAATCTTTACACGATCTTAGGGAAATATGCTGTTGCATGCCATAGACGCTACATTCACCGGGGTAATTTTACTTTAATATCTGAACAGTTTTCACATATGATAACGCTAGAATTGGACGGTCGATGCACCGTAGTAGAGGGGAATTAGCAAAGCACTTCCGACGGTCGTAGTTGAAATTGAGTTATCGACGCGTACGTATGTTAGATTCTCTGCTGTGTTAGTTGAAACGTTTTATTTTAATAATAAAGTATGTGGCACGTGCGAAAGCCAGGAAAACCTTTAAATACCCATCAATTCGAAATATCTGCTTCAACTTGATGCAACAAGAAGAATTCTTGGCTTCTCTTAAAAGCTTACGAATCCTGAGGTTTCATCGTGGAAATAAAAGATTTGATACTCTGAAAATGTTTACTGTAATACGCATACTGCTTCAAGCCAGGTATAGCATCTGGTTAATATAGGTTCAAGTGGTAGTGGAATTGCTGGACAAAAGTTCTTGAATTCGTAAATCTGTTTAGGGGATTTGAGCAAAATCTCCTTTGTGATAGCTATGAAAAGGTCTACTTTTGAATAGCTGTGTCTAATAGTATCTGCCACATGTAGTAAGTATGTTACGTGAAAGAGATGCGGATAATCTATCTTTAGTATTCCCCCAACTTTAACTATTGTTGCGGCTCCATCGCTGACAAGTATTCTTAATTGGCTTCGTTGTATACCACAGATTTGAATAACGTCTTTTATCACCTGCACTATAGTTTTTGCCTTGGTTTTTGGAAGACGTTTACAGCACAAAATGGTATCGACGGGTCATCCGATAAGTACGCACTAAAACATGTATTACATTGTTTTTGTTAGCATCTGTTATGTCGTCCACGTTTATTCATACTTCCTCATTTTTTATAATATTCCGTACGGTATTTCTAACATAATTTCATGTGCGGGAAATGCCTTCGCAGTAGGCTTTTGATGGGTAATTTTCAAGCATGAACGAATTTTTCCCAAAATGTACAGAACCCCTTCTGCACATTGGTTGGTGGACTATTGCGCACATTTAACATGAGTATAAAAACTGTCAAAAAAGTTCAATATTGTACTTCATTTATTATATTTGCTCCGTATCTCGCCGATTTCACGTGCCGTTTACAACCCTGCTCGTGGTAAACCATTAATAATAATAATATACTTTAATACCCAACAGACTATTAAGTTCACATTGCAAGCGACACATTTTACGGGTGTAACATTTTCACACAAGTTACACACTCGAGACGAACTAATACACAACTGACTATCTCTATTAAGATCACGATTCAATATCGACAGTATAAATTCTTTTAATTTACTATCGTGTTACGTCACAGTAGGTACTGTTCATTCAACTTATGAATGTGTCTATTTGAAAACATGACGTGATTCAGATTTTTTTTAGTCATTTAATCTATTTAAAATATTTGACTGAACTGAGGTACCCTGTATAATATGCAATTTTTCAATAAATTATAACTATTCAGTAAGTTGGATTTAAATAACTCACATTTGTTAAATTTATTCATTTAAACCAAACTACAACAGAAATGTACCTTTACTTTTGAAAAAAGAAATTTTGTAAACATGTTTAGCACACAATAGTATGTCTTCTAATGTTCTCGCAGTGTATAATGTCGAAGTGATTTCTTGCGTGTGGATTTGGTTCTGAGAAGAACCTCTATGTCGATTTTTCAACGAAATTTCATTCGTCTTTATCTGGAGCAGGTTGGCGGTTGAATATGCTGCGATCGAGTCCATGCCATTGCATGGCCTATTATATACCATTGCTTCCTCCCCTCTCCGTTTCAGTGGTGGAGCATTCGACGGTTCGTCGTTACGAACGAGCATGATATTTCGGTGACGACTCGAGTAGGCACTTAATGTTGAGTGGCTTCGGGGGACCAGTTAAGTTCTATGATTTTCCTGCTCGCGAACGTCCGCGACTGGACATTCACTGCACAATGCCTGTATTGGTGATTGTATCCGTCGCCTGGCAAGCAATGGTTTCCATGTCGGTGGTAAACGTCGTGTATCTTCCCGTTTGTTTATACTATCAGGTCTTTTGTTCATTTCTACGGCTTCACGTATTGTTCTTGTTCGTATATTTGTACTGTTCATTAAAGTTTTGGTATTTTCAAAATTTATTGTATGTCCAGTCTGTATTACATGTTGCGCTAATGATAAAGTGGATGTTCGATTTCCTATTGCAACCTTATGTTCTTCTACTCTGACACTTGTTCGCCTGTTAGTTTGTCCGACATATGTTTATGTGCAGTTTTTGCATAGCATTTCCTACACACCTTGATTTTCTAAGTGTATCTTGTCTTTCGGTGTACTTTTCGGTCAGTCTTTACATTGTGTTTCTTCTGTTGGTTCTTCCTTTTTTCTTCGGTTTTCCTTGTTCCTTTTCCTGCTGGGCTTTGTTTCTATTATGTATAGCTCTATTGATGTCATTATTTGTAAAACAGTTGGCCATCAAAATGTTCCGTATTGTGCCCATTTCTGTACTTTTCTTGATCCATTAATATTCGTGATCGTGAAATCAGTATTTTGACTATGGAAAGCAGTAGCCCTGGGTGAGGTGTGAATGGGAGTAAAGGTATCTATTCGTATGTGTCTCATTCCAAAATTTGAGAAAAATTATAAAAACTGAATATGTACCCTTTTCTTTGAAGGACTGAAACTATTTAACGAAGAGTTTTCGGAGACAGCTTCATAGGAAATTTTTCTCTTATTTTGGTGCCTGAACCCAAATCTTAATTTTCTTCATATAATCCTAAAACACCCTGTATATATATATATATATATATATATATATTGTTATGAGGCAAATAGCACAGTTATTCCAGCTATCTGCAAATGAAAAAGCAGGAATTAATACAGGATTTACACTCAATAGAATGGTTACATTTGGCGGTCATAATTTGTAAAATTAGTATCGAAGTGTTAATAAATTAATATTACGATAACTTTGTATATTTCAGATTAATTTATATTTATTTCAAAATTGACTTTTCATATTTTTAATTTTCATTTTCATCATTTAATTCATTTACGCGAAATTACAAAGATAGTTAATTTATTTACATTCCAATTTTATATCGATACTAATTAAACACCCCCACTTTTTGAATTATCACAAAAACTCGCGAACAGGTTATTTTTGTACTAGATATTACACATAACCTAACATTGAAAAGCCAGTCGTAGCTATTTCTAAATTAATATTTTAATTTTGTTGTCCTGTTCGAATTAACATTTCATATACATTTTAATTATTATTAATAGTAATAAAAGTAAAAATCAAGTCAATTTTCTTAATTTCTAATAAGGCTTTGGAAAGAAATAATTGATACAACGGTTGCCTTAAAAAAGTGATACTCCGTATTTAAAATTTAATAAATTCTAAAATACTAGTGATAAAATAATAAAACTACATAGGAAAGAAGTAATTAACATTGGCGCAAATTTAGAAATACTTTTGGCGACAATAATACCCGAGACCGGCAAATAATCGACCAAAGCATCTTTTGGCCGCCGAGCTACGATCGATTCCTACACCTTCGAACAAGCGTTCACATACCTGCATCGTAGAACCCGAGAACACCTTCTTTTTTTTGTCCCGTATAACTGAACATCCTAAATAGCTGATACCATCCTTCATACCTGCAGGCTCCCTGCAGGACACATGTTTATTTAATTCAATTCTTTTCGAAAAAGTCTTATTAAGAACTATTTATTAACAAATCAAAATTTTATTAAATTCATCACTCCTTGATTTTACTTTAAAACATATTTCAATCTTGCTTAAATTTGTGAAAAGAAAACTATTTATTAAGAATTGTAGTACTTACCATCACTGTGTTTCTTTATTTATTTATATTATAATATATTTTGCTGTAGCATTGCACTTGATACATAACCATAATTTCACACGTGCACATTATATTAATTCCTTGTTTTGCCGTTAGTCATGTTGCTTATTCAGTGAATACAGATAACTTGCATTCAACAAATATATTTTACTTATTATTTTAAAGAAACTCTTTTATTTATCATTGCGTAGCTAGAGATAACTTTGTAATATTATTAAGCAATTTTCCATCCATTGTATAGTGGTAAACCAATCGACGATGATCCGAGAAAGAGTCAAATTTATTTAAAATATTATTCATGTTCTACCGACCTCTAGTCGTAACCTGAGATACTATATGCGAGTGGCTGATGATCTAACTTTACCAGTTTTAAAAATAAGGCGCCCAACTCAAAGTACATTCAAAGTACAATTCAATTATTTAACAATTACTTAATATTCTCTTATTATTCTTTATACATCATTTGCAACATTTCATTTGGCGCTCTAACGTGGTAGCGTTTCTTTATATCGGTAGAGCCTAAACATTTCAATATATATATATATATATATATATATATATATATATATATATATACAAGCTGTCCCGTATCGTTATGTTCAAATTTTAGGAGTGTAAAGTAGACTTCATTTCAAGTAAGAAAAACGCAAATCTTGTATATCCATTATTATTTGTTTCAAAGTTACTGATTTATGAATCTGATTGTCAGACCATGAAAAAAAATGTAATCCTGAAGTCAATACAAACTCATTTTATTTAAAAAAAGTTATACGATTCAATAACAGGCCTGTGATTGTTAACGTCGCATAATAAAATGTTACGTAGTGCATACAGTAATTTCTTGGAGATCTACAAAAAAGAGTACTGGAAATTGATTTATGATAAAGAAGGTTCTTATTTATTTCGTAGGTGCTGAACCATGAATGTCATACAATAAACAAATGTTCAGATGACTGTTACCGTTGCATTCTTTAATAAAGGATTATAATACGTTTCAGATCATACAACAGCTTATTAGTGAGTGGACACGTTTTCTTTATCCAAAATGCCTTACCCATTTTCTTCTCAAGAGTATGCGGACATGCATTTTGTGTATGGCTACTGTAACGGCAGTGCACGTCAAGCAGTTATTGAATACCGACATCGGTTTCCCGATAGGCGCATTCCTCATTACAGAACGTTTCTGGAAGTACACAGACAATTTCGGGAATGCGGACTGCGTGATTATCTTTTCGATCGAAGAGTAAATTTGCCAGAAGACTTAAAGGAAGAAGCAGTAGCTATTGTTACAAGGGATCCAACTCTCGGTGTACGTCGAATCGCTAGACATCTAGAAGTGCCGCGAACGACAGTTTGACGAATTTTAAAACGTGAGGGCTTATATCCATATTACTATCGCAGGGAACAAGGTTTGCTTGAGGCAGACCACTATGATCGTCTAGTTTATTCTACCTGGATATTAAGACAGTCACGGCTTCATTTTAATATCTGCAGAACAGTCCTCTGGACAGATGAATCTACGTTCATGAGAAGTGGTGTTGAGAAACCTGCACAGGTGGTCATCAGAAAATCTCAAAGCTATACGCCCATCTAAATTTCAACATGAATTTTCTATTAACGTTTGGGCGGCCCTAATCGATGAATTGTTGATTGGTCCTGTCGTTCTTCCAAGGAGGTTAAATGCGAACAATTACCTTCAATTTCTTATTGACGAACTGCCAGGTCTTTTATAGGATATCCCACTGAATGTTCGACGAGACATGTGGCTTTACATGGATGGGGCGCCACCACATTTCGGAATTGCTGTCCGAAATTGGGTTAACGTCAATTATCCAAGATGGATTAGTCGAGATGGGCCTGTTGCATGGCCACCTACATCACCCGATCTTAAATCCCTTGACTTTTATTTATGGGGGTGCATGAAAAATTTAGTGTACGCGCAAGTTTCGAACACAAGAGAAGAGTTGTTGGATCGTATTCACTTGGCTGCCGAGCAAATCCGACAAAACAAGTATGAAATTCGGATAAGTACTTCTTATGTTGGCTTACGGGCACAAGCCTGCATTCAAAAAGGAGGTCGACATTTAGAAAATATTATTAATTGAATTTCTTTAAATAAAATCAGTTTTTATTGACTTTAGGATTACATTTTTTTTCATTATCTGACAATCACATTCATAGATCTGTAACTTTGAAACAGATAAAAATGGATATACAAGTTTTGCGTTTTTGTTACTTAAAATGAAGTCTACTTTACACTCTTAAAATTTGAACACAACGATACGGGACACTTGTATATTTAATATTAATAGTTGTAATAAATATAATAAATTACTTTACAGGACGCTTAGGTGTTTTGAAAATATCCTTAATAAAATTGGGAAATATTGTGCAAAATAGTGTTGTTTGGTATTTCTTTTTTAAGAAAGAATTAAAAGAAAATAATTTTTAAGCCCGGATCGCCTAAAAATTAAAAAAGAATAGCAAACCATGAAATGTTAATACGAAACTTTAATACGTTTTCCGTACAAAAGCTTTTGATATGTAGTTAATTCGCTAATGTAAAAAGTAACATTTCATTACTGCAACATAACGACTATAATATCACTCTTCTATTATCCATTTCGTATTCGTTTCTCGTTCATATATCCAATGATTGTGTACCGCGTAATCTTTATGAAAAAAAAAATTAGGTCGGTTGTCCACAGCATAATAAGGAAGATTTTTCCGGCCGGATATTATACCCGTAGCTTTTATAAAAAAGATTGGCTGTTTCAATTTCCTACAAGTAATCTGCAATGATTTTGGTGAATGTGGGGACATAACGATTAAACGTATGTGTTGTGTAATTCGTGATATTTCGGGCAATGCAACATTTCGAAATTGTGTCACAACCACAAACAAAGTTTTATAGTGTTTAAACTTGTAACGATATTAACAATACGATATAATAAGAAGCGAACTTGCTAAATAGTCTAAAATTAATGTTACAGAAATATGATACCATCAACTCATATTGGATTTATTCAGCCTTTACTTGATGAAAATCCATAGTTAACTACTAAATAACAACATTAATAACAACATTCTGTTATTAGTTAGTAAAAATCTAGCAGTGTTGTTATTTAATAGTTAATATCACCTTATTTATTTTGTAGTTTCACTACGACTAGAGAACTATTCGCATTTTATTTTAAAGTATAACATTAGATATTCACCGGGTATCCCTATGTATTCCAATAAAATTGTTTTGAGTAAAAATAATTGAAATTTTCCATAACATACTTTACAATTAGATTTTAGGAGTTGAAACATATTTTAACTTTACACCTAGGTGTCGTTGACAGAACAATTACAACCATTTAATTGAATTCGAAAGGAGGCGCATTGTAGGTATGCGAGAAGCCGGTTTTTCAAAAAGACTAATTTCCGACCGCATGAGACGCAGTGTATCAATAGTGTTACAGTCTTAATCCAGGTAGTCTGAAGAATGAATCCATAACTGTCGTCATGTATCCGAACGACCTCGAGCAACTACAGCACGGGAAGATTGTAATTTGGGGATTGCGGCTTTACAAGACAGGTTTCCACAACCCGGTCGATTGGAAATACCTAGTTGGGAGTTTTGCAACAGAGAGTCTCTATGGCAACGATATAACGCAGAAAACGCGTTTTTGGGCTTCATTCGTATAGACTAAATCGTGCTGCTCGGATTGAATGGTGTAACGCCAAATCAAATTGAGAATTGATTTTTTTGGTTTGCGCAGCCGGCTTCCCGAATTTCCTCGGCGAAGGTTGCGGCTGTAAACAATTCAGTTTGGAAAACCGTCGTATGTTTTCCCAGACATATTGATACCTTCCTTGTAGAACACATCCCGCATATGCCTGCACCTGTTCCCTGATTGGATTGTGATCCATCCGTGTACAAGGTGCTGACACCATAATCGCTCGAGCGATTTTTCCTGTTCCCTGGTTGATATAAATCTCTTCTATTTAACTGTAAACATAATCTCAGGTACCATACTGTCTGCCAGCATTTGAAATATCGGTTCTTCCAGTATAGTTCCTGTGATATCTGTATGGCCCCTACAACCTTATTAGGACACCATACGTCATTGGTCTTCGGCCTCAGGATCGACGCTGTTACAAGTAATTCCAGCGGAGGGAGACCCACGATGGCCTCCATGTAGGCGGTTCCCATGCTGTTCATAGCTCCCATGAATCCTGACAGAGCCTGTCGTTGGAGAGTCGTGAGGAGCCCCACCGATGATGTCAGCTCCGTCCTCTTCCACCAGACAACTGCCTCTTAGGTGAAATCGTTGGTCTTACTACTGCTATGTACAGCCAGCGTACCACATTTGGTTTTAGTTCCTAGGTATTTCCAACAGATCTTCTGCATCTCCAGAAGAGCTGTGTTGCCCTATCTGCCACTTTGACTAGGTGTCTGCTCCAATTCAGTTTCGCATCAATTGTTATGCCTAGATACTTCACTTCATTGATTAGTTCTAACTCTTGTCCAAACAGCCTTACGCTGCCTAAATCATTTAGTTTTCTCAGGTTGGTAAAAGCTACCAACTTTTTTTTTTTGAGGATTGACAGTTAATCATCGGCGAACCCCAGTGTCTATATTCCCCTGTCATTTAATCACCTGATGGCATTTTCCACTATAGACTACATAGCAGCGGTGACAATACGTCTCCTTGGGGATACCCCTTTGTTGTCCTAATAGAGATCGTTTTGTTTTGCATTTGGGGATGAACTACTCTGCTACGCAGCATGTTATGAACCCAGTTCCATGTGGTGGTCTTTATTTTTCGATATCTTAAAGATCGAATAATGGAAGACGTGGAGGTGTTATCGAAAGACTGCAAGCGCTATTTCCTTGTGGTGTGGGCTCCTTTCGAGTCCTCTCACCAGGCTATGCAGGGCAGTCTCATCTGATTTTCCTATCTGGTATGTCCATTGCAGTGGGTGTGGAGGAGATCTGTCCAAAGCCCTTTCTTTAATATTTAAATATATAATTTTTTCCATAGTCTTCAACATAAAAGGGGTAAGACTAATTGGCCTAAATATTTAGGGTTTTTGAACAAACACTACCCTAGTTTCTCTCCATGCCCTATGGACATATCTAGACCTGAATATCTTCAATAGAGGACCCATAATTTTCCCGATTTCCTCTTGAAGCTTGGGAAACACTCAGCCAGCTTATTGGACCTTCTCTACCAATCTACCTATTAGTAAATGCCCTATCAAGGTGAGCTCTTGCAGTAGCTCTTTAATGTGCGGGTGCACCGTGTTGTTGGTGCCACAATCTGTCCATGAAATTACATGGTAGGTCTTCAAGTAATATTGGTAAATTATATTGTTTCTATAATTCTCAAAATTTAAAGTATTGTTATAGAAGAATGGGCCTATAATGGTGTTTCCTATGATGCCTCCCCAAGTATTTTTATTTTAAATTGTAGACCTCATCAAATAAAAGCCGAATAAATTCAGTTAAACATTATATCACAAAGATCAGTTCGTTTTACTTTGTCTTCCTCCAAAAGCTCTTAATGGTTTCATATCTTGAATGGCTTATATTTTAATTCTTTCAGAGTTTTGAACACTGAATTTTACGATACTTCAAAACGCCTGTTTGCATCTGAAAGTGATCCTACAGACAGTTCTTCTACAAAACATAGGATATTCAGCTTCATGTGTTCTGTTAACATGTGATTGGTCTTATTTTTTTCGTAGGAATTTAGGAAACAATCATCTTCTTTGAATTTGTTAAAAATACTTAAAATTGTCTTCGCACAAGGTATACGTCTGTTGGGGTCATTAACTGTTTCAAACAAAATATGTATTTTTAAATAAAACGTGTTTAATTTAAGTATTAAGTATGAATGAAAAATCAGAAATATTTGATAATTGGAAAAATAAGTCCAAATACATCACTGATGTATAACTGGTTGTCAATTATGCCACCATACATTTATCCCTATATGTAAAGCTTAAAGAAGAAAAATCAATACATTATACGTATTGCGACGGATTTTTCCTAAAATAGTAATTTAATATTATTTAAGATAAATGTACTTTTATTTTTGGAGATATGTGTATATCCGATATGATATTTAAATGTATTTAAATGTGCGAATATAAAAACTTGTTTTTTTATATTCGAGGTCGATCTGATCGAGAGGCCTTGGTGAATTCTGGGATACGAAGATCTGCTATTAATTGAGACAGTTGTGTTTATTGAAAGAAATATATATATATATTGTAATAGGGCTAACCATGTATATGGAAGGTTTGGAACAAAAATATAGTGTTATGTTTTAAATTGTTATTATAGAATAAGATTTTCATAGAACTGCATTTTTCACATGCCATATCAATTAAGTTAATACCACGTGTTTAATTTATCATATTTGTAACACTCCTTAATTTAATTTCTTGTAATCATTAACTTCAGTCATTTTCTTTTACTTTTTATTCTCACCGAAGATATTTAACTTGATTGATTGGATTTATATGTCATCTATTATGATCATAATTTATTTGTAATGTTAAACGTTAGGGTGTAGTGATGTATTATAATCTGAGGAGAGGGTTGCCAAGACAAAATGGATAGATAAACAACATTGAATTTAAGGTGCCTGGAGTTTGAAAAAAAAAGAGGGATTATTGATATTTTTGGCAGGACACGTCGTTTTTTTTTTAAAAATTTATAAAAGTGTGTTCCTGAAATCAAGAGATAAATAGAAAACGAACTAGCTTATTCTCACTGAAGCATGTTACATAAGTTTTTAAACCTACATACATTATTTTAGGAAAATTATCTGACCACAGACCTGCCGAAGCCATTGTTAACGAAATACTTTATCTGAAGGAACGTTAAACCCACCTGGAACGATCCCAGTTCACCCATCCTACTTGTGCTGATAACCTGTATACCGAAGACCAACTTCCAAAGAACATCCAGAATTCTCCGCATCAACCCATTTGAGTACTCATTGATTTATTTCTTTTAAAAAAACATTTGAAACTTCAACTACTTCCATTCAAAAAGATAACGTTAATATTTTATATTAATACTTATAATATTAGTTTTTAAATTTATATAATGTTTTAAGTGGAAAAATACAGTTCTTTTCAACTTGAATTTGTCACACATGTTATAAAGATTTTGTTTTTAATAATTTATGTCATTGTAATTATCCTTTCATATAAAATTCATATCAAATTAAATCGGGTGATATATAATATTTATCCACTTGTTTTATTCTCTATCAGATACCGAACTCGCATTTACTTTTCACTCAGCACTTCTAAATTGAGTTAGCCGGTATAACAATTAAAGAACCTATCATAAATTTTGTACTAAGATTAGCCTTTGGTAATAATATCCTTTTATTTTTTTAATAAAAAAATTACAAAGTATCACTTGTGACAACTGTCATCTTTGACATCTGCTTTGATTGATATTAATACTTTAAATCTTCTAGGTCTGGTATTTATTATTAGACTATTATACGTTTTATATTATTTGATTATTATTTATAATGGTTTATATTAATATATATATATATATATATATATATATATATATTATATCTTTAAAATTAGTTCGGATTGATTTGAATGTGTCAATTAGATGTTTGTATTTTGATATTAATTTCCCGATATATTTTAGAGATTTTTATTCTCGTAATTTGATGATTTTAAAAGATTATACAACTGTTCTCGTATGTCTCCAAATTGTAAGTAGAATATTCTTTTTATGTCGACATAAATTTAAAAATCAGGTTATATTAATTGTAGTTCTATTGTTTTGGAACAAGTAGGAAATTGTCTTAATTATTAGAGATAAATAATAAAGATTATTATTAACATTTCTTTGTAATAATTATAAATTGAAAAGTTTGTTCGACGGGATTCAAGGTTATAGTTTTTTGTACAGGTTTTTGCGCATGTGTAAATTTTGATCGTGTATCAGATTTGATTATACAGTGTGGTTCTATGGGGAGAAATTAAAAATAAACTTTATTATTTTTAGATAAGTTTGATCGGAGTTAATAAAGAGGAAGTTTATCATTCACTCTGCTGTCAATATTACAGTGAATATATTTTACCTCATGTATTATTGTAAAATACATAATCTTTATACTTTATAAAGATTGATTTTTTTTTTTTTTGTATTAAATATTCAGTTTAAATTTTATCCTGTGTTTAATTTTGTATTCTGGCATTTACTGATATTTAATTAAAAATAAGTATATAAATTATCGTGAATTTTTCACTGGCGGCTAGTATATTCCGTAGTACAAGAGTTTCCGATTGGAACCCGAGAAGTTAGAAGTCTCATATTTGGAAATCAACCGGCTGAGTAACCTAGTTGGGTAAACTAGTTGTGGATGGTGGTGCAGTAAACCTACAAACCACTATTCATAGCAGTATGTATAATGATAAAAAAAGAACTCAGTATATTTTACATTAAACTATCTTGAAACATATTAAATGGTTAGACCTCAAATTGATATTTAAAGAATAATTCGATGTACGATAACCTTCTTCAGCCTACGTCTTAAAGCGTCAGACGCTGCAATTGTAAAATTTTTGACAGAAATTCCAATATAACCAAAATAGTTGTTGGAAGCGCACAGATCCATATGTCACTCCAAAGGAAATTTAGATGGATTTAGGAGAATAATTTCTAAAAATTATAGCAATCCATTTTAAACTAAATAATCAGAAGGCGGATGCGGGAATTTGTAACACCTGTATACTCGTAAATAATTTTACAATATCCGTTGTTATATACTATACAAGTGTCCCGTATCTTTATGTTCAAATTTTAGGAGTGTAAAGTAGACTTCACTCCAACTATCAGAAACGCAAAACTTGTATATCCATTTTTATTTGTTTAAAAGTTACAGATATATGAACGTGATTGTCAGATCATCAAAAAAAAAGTAATCTCAAAGTCAATAAAAACTGATTTTATTTAAAAAGTTCAATTAATAATATTTTCGAAATGTCCACCTCCTTTTTGAATGCAGGTTTGTGCTCGTTAGCCAACGGAAGAAGTACTTATCCGAATTTCAAACTTGTTTTGTCGAATTTGCTCGGCAGCCAGGTGAATGAGCTCCAACAACTCTTCTTTTGTGTTCGAAACTTACGCGTAGACTAAATTTTTCATGTACCCCCATAAATAAAAGTCAAGGGGATTAAGATCGGGTGATCTGAGTGGCCATCCCAAAGGACCACCTCGACCAATCCATCTTGGATAATTGACGTTAACCCAATTTCGGAATTCCGAAATGTGGTCGTGCCCCATCCATGTGAAACCACATGTCTCGTCGAACATTCAGTGGGACATCCTCCAAAAGACCTGGCAGTTCGTCAATAAGAAATTGAAGGTAATTGTCCGCATTTAACCTCCCAGGAAGAACTACAGGACCAATCAACACGTCATCCATCGATTAGAGCCGCCCAAACGTTAATAGAAAATTCATGTTGAAATTTAGATGGGCGTATTAGGATTTTCTGATGACCACCTGTGCAGGTTCGTCAGATTTGTAACACCACTTCTCGTGAACGTAGATTCATCTACCCAGAGGACTGTTCTGCAGAAATTACAATGAAGCCGTGACTGTCTTAATATCCAGGTAGAATAAACTAGACGAGCATCGTGGTTTGCCTCAAGCAAACCGCGCCCCCCTGCGATAGCGATATGGATATAAGCCCTCACGTTCCAAAATTCGCCAAACTGTCGTTCGTGGCAATCCTAGTTGTCTAGCGATTCGAGAGTTGGATCCCTTGTAACAATAGCTACTGCTTCTTCCCCTAAGTCTACTGGCAAATTTACTCCTCGGTCGAAAAGATAATCACGCAGTCCGCATTTTCGAAATTGTCTGTGTACATTCAGAAACGTTCTGTAATGAGGAATGCGCCTATCGGGAAACCGATGTCGGTATTCAATAATTGCTAGACGTATACTGCCGTTACAGTAGCCATACATAAAGTACATGTCCGCATACTCTTGAGAAGAAAATCGGTAAGGCATTTTGAATAAAGAAAACGTGTCCACTCACTAATAAGCTGTTGTATGAACGGAAACGTAGTGTAAGCCTTTATTAAAAAATGCAACGTTAACAGTCATCTGAACATTTGTTTATTGTATGATATTCATGGTTCAGTACTTACGAAATATGTAAGAACCTTCTACATCCTAAATCAATTTCCAGCACTCTTTTTTGTAGATCTCCAAGAAATTACTGCATGCACTGCGACACGTGTTTATTTATTTTAGGATAACATTTTATAATGCGACGTTAACAATCACAGGTCTGTTATTGAATCGTGTAACTTTTTTTAAATAAAATCAGTTTGTATTGACTTTAGGACTACATTTTTTTTTCATTATCTGACAATCACATTCATAGATCTGTAACTTTGAAACAAATAAAAATGGATATACAAGTTTTGCGTTTTTTGTTATTTGAAATGCAGTCTACTTTATACTCCTAAAATTTGAATATAACGATAAGGGACACTTGTATACGTACAGAAAATGTCACTTTCCTATCTTTGTTAGTTTTCACTCGAAATCCCGTCGACATTGGTAGAATTATGTTTTCTGTGAAATGATCTCTTGTACGTATCAAAAAAATTGTGTTGTCGCATTTTACGATATTTGTGAGTCCCGATTAGTAGATATTGTACCAGATATGCATCCTAGGGTTAAATACTGTTCGTGTAATTTACGTCTGCATTCTAAATCTGTATTCAAGGTTAGAATACAAGCTATTTTCATTATCAATCTAGTTGGCCTCCATTACCATCCAGTATTACCGGTTCATTCATATTTTACTATAACCGACGATTGTAATTAAGTTATACAATGTTTATGTTACTTCATATTCGTTTCCGTTATTCGAGTTTTTATGTTTGCGAACAAGCTTATCTAGTACGAAATGTGGAAATTAATTCCCACCGAAATGGAATTAGGTCGAAAGAAAAAAAGAAAACGGCTCCAATAAATCACCGTGCACTAACTGCGCGCCATCAAAATACATATTTAGTTTTTTTATGGTTCCGGTCAACCGTATTCATAATACGAATGCTAGGCAATAAAATAGACTTTCCGTGGAAATTTTTGGCGTACATCAAGATCACGCTGCAGGCTACGCGCAGTGGGGTTTCTATTCCGTCAACCAGACGCAAACATCCAACAGAAGCGGAATCGGGTAATGATAAATAAAATTAATTGCCAGGATAAAAAACAAGTTTTAGACAAGAGAGGGAGGCAATTCGTTATGTAGAAGATTAGATAGCGAAAGTTTCCTTTTCCCCTTGGTATTTACAATATTATTTAGCACTTTATTTTGTTTCGATTGCAGATCGGATAGGAAAAGTTTCGCACGAAACGGGTTTTATAATCTAGAGCTACTTGTAAAAGCATTTCTTACGCAAACCTTCGTATTATACAAATTTATAAAGTCTACAGTCCTTTACTTAATGGAAATTATTATCGAGAAGCTCTGGTTGTACATGTGACAATGGTATTTATTATTTAATTGTTTCAGCCTTTACTAGATGAAATTCTATTATAACTATTATCAGGATAAAATAAAACAAATTTTAATGAATTTCACTTTTTAATTGACACTGCAACGATCGTTTCGCTCCAACCTGAGCTTCATCAGACATGTATTGTATCTTTCCATAGAATTTCTTTACCTCCCTGTAATATAATGTAAACCCCTAGCTTTATTACTTAAGAACGGTATTGTATAAACCGTAGTGAAAGTTTTGTGAATAGACACTTTAGTAATAAAAAGTACATTCCTTCAAATATTTAAAATAAAACATTTGTTTGTTACCGTATACTTGTGTTAAAAAATTTGTAAATAAGTTAGTTATATGTCTGATGAAGCTCAGGTTGGAGCGAAACGATCGTTTCAGTGTCAATTAAAAAGTGAAATTCATTAAAATTTGTCACTTATTAAATAGTGCCACCTTATAGGACGAAATTTGCTATATCTTGTAGGCGATTTCAGCGTAAATGTATATACAGATACAAATCTGTTTTTAAAAAGATTTGTATCATTTGTATTACATTGCTTCACTAGCTTGACTGATGACGCCTATAGATAGCAGAAACGCGTGTCTTAAGCAGAAGTAAATGCTGAAAATACAAGGTGTATTGTCCATGTGTACAGTTACAGATGTGTATATTGCATGTCTGTTTCATTTGTGAGAAATTATTATTGAGTTTATAGAGATCCCACGCTCACCTTCGAACATAGCCTGCCGTTCTCGACACCCAATTACAGAACGTCAAAGGAGATCAAACTGCAATGATGAAGTGAACGTCAGAATTAAAGTCAGTTAAAGTCAGAATTTCTCAAAGGCGAGCAGAAGTATCGACAGATCAACGGGAAGAAAGACTAGAAGTCTTACGAGCTAAATCAAGAAGAACAGCGCTATCGTCTCAACAACGCCAAGCACAATTAGATCAATAACGAAGACGTATGCAGTTGCAATATGAAAGATCGAGCGTCATAACACCGAATTGCTTTTTCATACCACCCGGATTGATAAAATGCCAAAAATATCGAATAGGAAACTGAAAGTTGGATGCATAGCATTTGGATCAATCCACGTATATAAAGTAATACACGAAAAATTATTAAAAAGGGGTTAGTTCATTAGCAGGATAACAGCAATTTCATAAAGCGGTATTTTAATAATAGAATATTCGTAATAAATTTTATGTAGAAACCGTAATAGGAAATATTAAACCCCATCATTAGGGAATGTACAATACTCACCCTAGTCACGTAACAGCCCACATATTTGTCATCGAATTTCTACACACTCATTCCCCCATGTCAAGTCCCCAGTCCGCAAGGAGGGCTTCCAAAAGAAACGTATCCATTTTGTCAATTCCCGTTACAAATATAACGAACAAATTAGATACGATCGTGACATTGATACCGGCAATTTGTTTTCAACATTGTGTGCTTTATTAGTCCCGACTTCTTTACGGACGTTTACGCAGGAATAAATTGCTAGCATTATTTTAATTAATGCGCGTTTTGAGTCGAATAGAATCTCTCTTTAATATAGGGAATGCTACATAGATTCATTGAGCAGGGTTACAACGGCGGTACCATTTCGGAAGCGAGTCATATAAAATTGAATAAAAGCATGTCAAAAAAGCACTAAATCATGTATTAATTATGGTTGTAATTTCTTAGATGTTTCGGAATATTTTTGATTGAGAAATTAAATCTAATATTTGTTATTTTTATCTTGGTTTAACATTCACTCTTACACGTGCAAAATCACTCTACCATTTCTTCTTTCATTTAGTTTCCGATCCTTATCCAATCTTATTTTATTATCTGGCTTGGCCAGTTCTTCTTTGGTTTTTCTAGCCTCGTCTTCTTATTTATTTTAGCTTCAGTGTCCCTTCTTACTAGATTCTTTGTCCCATTTCATCCCGCTTTCACGATAATTAACGACGATAACTTGAAACTAGTACACGGGTGGTGTAAGGCAGACATCTTCGTAAACATCAACGAATTCATCATTATAACATATTTCAGAATAAGTACAATCTGACTACAATAAATTACAATCTGACAATATTACTCGTGCCGAAGAATGCAGACGCAATACATCGCGACGTCAAGCGTCCAGATTATGAGGACAAATGAAAAATTGTTGACTGACGATTTCTAGTGAGAATGAAATGCTAGAATATACATGTTTCGAGATAAACGTGGCCTTCAAACGTTTTCAGACATTGTAGTGTTGCTACATGCAACCTGCGTCTATTAAAAGTTCACAAACACTGGCTTTAATTAAATTTGGCGCAATCCAGAAACCCTTCTCGGACTTACTTTGCGTTGGTGGGATGATTTTAAAATTTAAAAGACAGCTAGCCAATGCCAACGGCGTAGAACTCAGTGAAGATGGCCGTGCGATTCTTGTTGAAACGTTGATAAGCCGACTATAAATTACCGTGATTCAAGAGTTGCTTGTCATAGGGGTTATACGTCGCGCGTACTTACGCTAACGCATCCACTATTAATAATAAGTGCGAATACAGGAGATGATCGAGGTAAAATAAAACGTCCCATATTAAAGAAAAAAACATAGTTTATTATAAACGCTTCCGTAGATAAGAAAAGTCACAAGATAAAGTAGAACAGAGAAAGGTATTATGTTGCAAAAATATCTGAATTATTATATATATATCTATATATATTAATATATACAAACTGTCCCGTAAAAAACGCCAACATTCATAATTCCGTTATTTATTGTCCGGTTTTATTTAAACAAAAAGTAAATTAAATAGCATCAAAAACACTATAAGATAGCAGTGTTTTATTTGTTTTCAATTGTTTTCATTAATGTCAAACGACAGTCAAGTTTTTTATTTTAAATGGCAAAATATATATTTTTGGCTATATTCGGATTGGATTTTTTTTTCTGAATTCAACGATGTATAACATGTTTATTTTTGATAAACGTTTATTGCAAAAAAAAAACTTTATAAATTTCATTTTTGTTTTCCATTATTTATAAATATTCGAATGTGTCATGAAACATTGGAAATGTAAGGATTATAAATATTATTATAAGAAACAAAACACTTTACAATAAATGTTGAAATTGCCCGCCACCTTGTTCAACACATATCGCACATCTCCTAATTACTCCAAAGGTCGCATTTAAAAGACAAGCGGCAGGTACTCCTTGACAAGTGTTAATAATTCTTTGTCTTAAAATGTCAACATTTTCTGGAGTTGTTAAATAAACTCGATCTTGTAGATAAGCCCACAACCAAAAATCGAGGGGCGTAAGATCCGATGAACGCGCAGGCCACTCGATAGGACCGGATGTTCCTATCCACCTATTTCCAAATTGGGTGTTCAACAAATCAGTATTTACTCTGGCGTTGTGCGCGGGAGCCCCATCTTATTGAAAAAATATTCTATTTAAATTTGCCAAAGGTAATTCATCTAAAAAGTTTTGGAGATTTTCGTGTAATAAAGTGTAGTATTTTTCTTGAATTAAGCAACCATCTATGAAAAATCGCCCAATTAATTGATCACCTAAAATGCCACACCAAACATTTACGTTGAAACGTCTTTGAAAATTATTTTCAATTACAAATCTCGGATTGTCTGCACTCCACTGTCGATGTATGTTTCTATAAAAAATACCGTTGTTGCTAAAAGTGCATTCATCAGACCAAATTATCCTTCTGTAAAAATTCGGGTCTTGTTCTAATGCATTTAAATAAAAACGACAAAACTGGATTCTTCGGCCAGGATCATTTTGTTCTAATGCATGAACTTTTCGAGCTATGTACGGTTTAAGTTTGTGTTTTCTTAAAATACCATGCACTGCAGTTTTTGATACCCCAATATTATGTGCAATTTCGCGAATCGAAGTTCGTGAATTTTGCTGTACTGCAAGAAGATCATCTAATTCCTTATCTTCGGAGAATTTCCGTTTTTGTGTTTTTGGTTTGGTAAATGATCCATAATTTCTTAAATTCTTTTCAATTCTCTGAAATATTTTCGAACCTGGAACTTCTCTGTCCGGAAAACGAGCACTGTACCGACGAACTGCTTGAAGGCGATTTTTATTACATTCAAAGAACACTTGTAACATGTCCGTTAATCATTGTTATTCATTTTTAACGAAAATACGCTTTTTGTTGCGGCAAAACGTTCAAACAGGATAATACAGAAAACATAATAAAGTCAAACTGACACTTAAGGCACATTGACATAATGCTAGTGGACTGGGCCAAGTCTACTATAATGAAAGATGAAATTTATAAAGTTTTCTTTTTAATTTTTATTATTAGGAGATGTGCGATATGTGTTAAACAAGGTGGCGGGCAATTTCAACATTTATTGTAAAGTGTATTGTTTCTTATAATAATATTTATAATACTTACATTTCAAATGTTTCATGACACATTCGAATATTTATAAATAATGGAAGACAAAGATGAAATTTATAAATTTTTTTTTTGCAATAAATGTTTATCAAAAATAAACATGTTATACATCGTTGAATTCAGAAAAAAAATACAATCCGAATATAGCCAAAAATATATATGTTGCCATTTAAAATAAAAAACTTGACTGTCGTTTGACATTAATGAAAACAATTGAAAACAAATAAAACAATGCTATCTTATAGTGTTTTGATGCTATTAAATTTACTTTTTGTTTAAATAAAACCGGACAATAAATAACGGAATTATGAATGTTGGCGTTTTTTACGGGACAGTCCGTATAATAATTATATATAATATATAATATTTTAAACATGATTGAAGTAAGTATATAATTATTAAACATATACAATCTCCACATATAAATTTCAAAATGCAGAAAGAACCAGAACTTGTCTATAACACTAAACTGTATATATATATATATATATATATATATATATATATATATATATATATATATATATGGTAAACCTAATCAGTAGGCGATTAAAGGCGTACACAGCCGAAACATGTAGAGTTTTTTAAATACATATATTTTGAAGTAATATACAGACCTTTAATCGCCTACTGATTAGGTTTACCATATCATACCAAGGTCACGAAGTTATTATATTTATATATATATATATATATATATATATATATGTATATATATATATATGTATATATATGTATATATATATATATACCTGTCCAAAAAAAAGAAGGCGGTATACGTTTACGAGAGATCTCTGGTGTACGCATTCGCAAACGAAATTAAGCCTTTTGCACGATACCTTATTACTACATAACTTAAGACGCTAATTATAAAAAAAGTAATGCAAAACTTATGCATATTATTCTTAATTACAGTGAAATGACAAATTTTCTTTTCAGTCTAACTGCATCAAAGCAAATGTTAAATTCACAAAAATAATTACAAATCGGAGTTGGCGATACTAAACTTTTAAATGAACAAAGAATTGCAAAAATGTCCAAGACAAAAAAAATAATAAATTCATGTGAAATATATTCATCTATTATACGAGTAAAGAAATTAATAAATGGCTGAGACAAAATGTCCCAAGACAAAAAAAAGAATAATTAATGTGAAATATATTCATCTATTATACGAGTAAAGAAATTAATAAATGGCTGAGACAAAAGGGTTTAAATTAATGATTCTTTATTTTTCGGTGTGTGACGATAAACTATTTACAGTACAAATGCAAGTTTTTGACAAATATCTAATCGGTCGAAGCATCGTATTTTGTACAGCACTACCTTGCGAGTTGTACATATAGTTCGAAGATAACCCACAGCAATGGAGTCGTTTCCGCTTCACACGTGGTCCATGTTGAAACTTCCGGTCCATGTGGATTGATTCACTTCTACAACAGGTTTTTCGGTTCGGATGATTTTAACGTTGTACAACCAATTTCACAAAATAGTTATGAAACTAATATTAGAAACCTGTGGCAAAAACCCTAGAAAAGTTTTTGTATGCATTAGAGCCAGCGAAACAGATTGAGGTACAAAAAAATACCTCTAAGAAAATTAAAAAATTGGAAAATCACTCACCTACAGTTGTTTGACGGTACAATAAATATTCGGCCTAGACAACAACGTCAAACCAATCACAAAAATTGATATTCAATGAACTATGAATGCCGCCATATAAACCACCTAACCTAGTGAAAATTTTTCTGTAACAAATAACTACATAGCGACACCAAAAAAAAAGCACAACTGATCTGGCCGAGATCCTTAACGTTAGTCTCAAGTTCTCAGACACACAAAATTCTATTATCTCCGCGTAGTGAGTGACGCATGCTCATAGGATAGCAGGGACGAAACGGGTATATACAGCAAAAATTTTTACAGTGTCGCAGAATAACACAAACGCAACTCAAAAAATATAAAAACGAAAGCTATTTGTCGTCACCTAGCAAAGTTCCATGTAAATGACAGTGTAGATGTAACTCACGTTATCTAGCGCCATAGATCTGTACTATCATCCCTTCGTATACCACATTCAAATTCCGTAAATTTCTGGGCAACACCTAGTATGAGCTAAATTGTTGCTTGCTAATATTTATTAATAAAATATAGAAAGGAGCTTTTGTCACTAGGTCGATACATTAAACGTTTTCAGTTCGCGTATTTGATTAATGTTTGAACGAAAAGATTTTTGGAACAGATAGCTCTGTTCATAGAACACATACCATTCGATAAATTAAATGGTCGTATATGCATATACGAACTTAGATACATGGAAACATGTCTATACACATACAATCTATCAACATAAAATTCTTCATCAATGGCTTTCACAAAAATAAATTCGATCTTTACTTAAAAATTGACCAGGGCCAAAACGTTCAAAACGGTCAATTTCATCCAACTTTCCGATCGTCTCCCTGATATTTACACAGGATATTTGCAGGTCCACGCATGTGTATCCTTACATAAACAGACGTATGTATACGTATGGCCGTGTATATATGGTTCTTGTCCATGTGTCAGTTTATATTTGCTTCCAATATATGCACGATAAACCTTGCGGTTTGGAAACTTTCGATATTATATCCGAGCACAAAGCCAAAAATTCGAGTTCTGTTGAAGTTGCCTGTGATGTGGGTGTATTTGTGTTCGTAGCCCTACGGTATTGGGGGCTTTATCGTGATCACTTTCTGAACATTTTAACGTTTAGATTCGTGCTCTCTCGCGTACAAGGACGTCGTTTATGTATTTGTGTGAATACCTGTGTGTGTGTCTTCTACGAGATTGGTAAATGGCCGTCGACATTATTCGAAAATATTTTTAAATGGAACTTTTTGTTATAATTTTATTACCCTTTTGTATATAATTGGTTTAATATGGCTTTTGTATCTGGATATTACAAAGTGTGTTAAGTCTTTTTAATTTTTAATCCATAATGCGTTAGGCCATTACTAACAATACAAAAATTAAAATGGTTTTACTTTCTTTTAACCCGTCCTGATACACGATCTGTGATATTTATTAATTGACATGAGCGGAAAGGCTGTATTGAGAAATTTTCAAAATATCTGACAGTCGTTATATTACAGGGTCTTCCTAAATTAGTTATACAAAAATAACATTTAGTTGTGAATAAAGTATAAGCTTTAATGAACTGCATAATAAAGCAGACTGCTATTTAGCGCGCGCAGGCGAAGCGATGTCGTCTGAGGATGGTCAAAATTACGAAATCGGTAGTCGTATCGCTCAATAGTCTGGAAGCTTCTATTTATCCTGTATGCCCTTAGTCATTGGAGATGGGTGTGGGTGACTAAAATAAAAGATTGTAGATGACGCCACTGCCACTGCCCTGTTCGCTGACCTCTTCCGCGGGGGCTGAGCTACCCACCAGGCGCGTCCCTAGGTGGCGGCTAAGGGGACGGTCAGGTCTCTCTTACGGGGACCTGATTAGTGGCAGTCATAAGCGGAATAGGTAGGTCTAAAAACCTTTCAATTCTTAGCGAAAGCTGTCACCGCGGACCAGCTCACCCAAGCTACGGTGTAAAGCAACGTGCTTAGAGCTGAATGGCCACTGGGGTATATGTGGTCTCAAACGTTCCCCTGGGGGTACTAGGTAGGCGGAACCCCCTTGTATTTACGCCTTGTGCCTGTAATGGAAGCTCTGCTGGCATTGACCTCATACTTCTTCCATACTCGTGGGAATTATATGAACCGAGAAACAAAACAAAACATTAAAAAGATGGAGTCTGAGGAGAATCCAAAACCTAAGGTGTCTATAAAGACTCCCTTGGCAATGGAGACTGATGAGACTCCAAAAAACAAAACTGAAACGCAACGGACTGAAACTGAGAACGTTGCGAAAACAAAGGGTGCACCCAAGGAAAGAAAACATCTTTCCGGGGCACAAAGAAAGAAATGACAGAAGATGAGGAAACAGGGGGTGGATACCAGTAAAATAAGGCTCCCCCTTTCCCAAAAAGAACCTCAAGGAGAACCTAAGCCAACAGGGGCCGTTAAGCGAACCGTGTCGGCTAGGGGCACTCCTGAGGATAAAGTAACTAAGCGCACGAAGTTTTCTACTTCGGGCGTGAGTTACAAAGCAGCTCTTAATGGTATTAAGGCTGCAATAGTTCCTAAAGATTACCCGATCAGTTTAGTGACTGAGGGCGCGGAAGGCGCCGAAGTTTGAATCCTCCCGTCTTATGGATGGCTACTATGGAGTCATCTGTGCAGATGAAGACTCGTACAACACTACGAGAGATTATTTGGAAAAGGAAACTGTTTGGAAACTCGTGAAGAGCGAGGAGCTGCCAAAGCAGCAACGAGTTTTAGCGTTTCTGCCAGAGGCTAAAAAAGAGGATCTGACAGTGGATTTGAAAAGACTCGAGAGGCAAAATCAAGGGCTTAAAGTAGACCGATGGATTACCCTCAGTTCCAGGTCTTCCGAAAAGGGCCTACATGTGGGCCTTTGGATTGACAAGGAGTCTGAGGAAACGTTGGTGAGGACTGATTGGAGACCTTACTATCGCTTTCAGAGGGCTAGCTTTGTAACCCTCGAAACAAAAAAAGACCAGAAACCGGTGATGCAGGATGAGTGTACTCTAGAAGAACCTTAGGCATCAACCTCTAAGGGTCAAAATGTTGAAGATTCTTCAAATAAATCTTCAACATAAGAAAACAGCCACAGCGGCACTTTGTCAAAGAACGCTGGCTGAAGATATCGATGTCCTCCTCATCCAAGAGCCATGGATAAGTAGAGGTAATGTGGGAGGACTAAATATTAGGGGAAGGGAGCTGTTAGTTGGTGTCCCAGACACTAAAATTAGAACTTGTATCTGTTTCAGAGACGACCTGGACGTGATGCCTATCATGGACACTTTCCAGATTCGGAGCGTATGGATGGTTGTGATACCAATCAAGTCGTCACGTCTTGGAGGGCGACTAGGAATAATTGGGAGATATCAATCGAGATCTTCAAGCCCCTTTTAATTAGATGGGCGATAGGATCGTTTGAACCATATAAATCCGCAGGACAAGACGGAGTGTTTCCCATGCTCCTTCAAGAGGGAATTGGTGAAATTATGGGTCCTCTATTGGAGATATTCAGGTCTAGCCATGCTATGGGTTATATCCCTAGGGCATGGAGAGAAACTAGGGTAGTGTTTATTCCGAAGCCCGGAAAAGCAACATATACCCACCCTAAATCATTTAGACCAATTAGTCTTACCTATTTTATGTTGAAGACTATGTAAAAAATGATATATTTAAATATTAAAGAAGGGGCTCTGGATAGATCTCCTCTACACCCACTGCAATGGGCATACCAGATGAGAAAATCAGGTGAGGGTGCCCTGCATAGCCTGGTGAGAGGGCTCGAAAGGAGCTTACACTACAAGGAAATTGCACTTGCAGTCTTCTTAGACATAGAGGGAGCTTTCGATAACACCTCGATGTCTTCTATTATTCGATCTTTAAGAGATCGAAAAATAAAAAACACGACATGCAACTGGGTTCATAACATGCTGCTTAGCAGAGTACTTCATGCCCAAATGCAAAACAAAACGATCTCCATGAGAACAACAAAAGGGTGTCCTCAAGGAGGCGTACCACTACTATGGAGTCTAGTAGTGGATAATTTCCTCAGGACATTAAATTACCAAGGAATATGGACGCAGGGGTTCGCCGATGACATTGTCATAGTGTCCCAAGGGAAATTCCCGGGGACAGTGGCGAGCATCATGCGAAATGCTCTGCAAATTGTAGAAAGATGGTGCCTTGAGGAGGGATTAACTGTCAATCCTCAAAAAAACAAGTTGGTAGCCTTTACCAACATGAGAAATCTAAATGATCTGGGCAGCTTAAAGCTGTTTGGACGAGAGTTAGAACTAACCAATGAAGTGAAGTATCTAGGCATAACACTTGATGCGGAACTGAATTGGAGCAGACACCTAGCCAAAGTGGCAGACAGGGCGGCGCAGCTCTTCTGGAGATGCAAAAGAGCTGTTGGCAAGACCTTGGGACTAAGACCAAATGTGGTACACTGGTTGTACACAACAGTAATAAGACCAACTCCAGCGACAGGCCCTGTTGGGAATCACGGGAGCTATGAACAGCAAGGGAACCGCTTCCGTGGAGGCCATCGTGGGTCTCCCTCCGCTGTAACTGTTTATAAAGACGGAGGCAATGGCTGCGATACTGAGGCTGAATGCCAATGACGTATGGTGTCCTAATAAGGTTGTAGAGAGCCATACAGATATCACAGGAACTATACTGGAAGAGCCGATATTTCAAATACCAGCAGCAACCAACACACAAGGTTAGAAAGAGACACAAGCTGCTGCCAGCGAACAACACATATGTGCACACCTTGCTATCTATTCTTTGGAATACTAAGGCATGATTTATTATTATAAATAGGAATGTATCTTTGAATAATTTAAAACATAGCAACTCAATTATTTGACATTTATATTCTGTCATATATATTTTTTATATCCTTGACAAAGGTATTATTGCCGAAACATGTAGGGTTGTTTTAAATATATATACTTTGAAGTAATAAACCAGACCTTTAATCGTCGACTTATTAAGTTTACTATATCATACCAAGGTCACGAAAATATTATATATATATATATATATATATCATTTACTCACCTTTCGTATATAATTTTGTTTTTCTACAAACACCGTTAAAAGTTGACATTTTGACACGGCTAACTTCAATTAAAAATGCGATTTTATAGCGTAGCGTGTTAAAAGTAGTACTTTTAACACTAGTGTTAAAAGTAAATTGACATGACAGTTTGTCAAAAATGACAACATATATTAAAATGATTGAAAATTACATATTTCTTAGATAATTAATATTAAATGTACAGTTTGTGTAATTCGAGATATTTATTTCCTGTGTTGCAGTACTTTCAGAATTATTATTCTCGCTATTACATCATTTTCTTTATTAAAATACGAACTCATCTTTTGTATGAATTGTGACTTAATTTGACGTAATTAAACGGCTGCGTCCAGTTGTGTCAAAACGTACTCATGAGCTGTCAAATTTGGTCAGTGAAGTTTCTTTATATTTTATAATAAAAAATGTGTTTGTAGAAAAAATATTGTACGATACACATGTTAAAAATGCTATTTTATTTCACTCGTAAATTGCAACACTCGCTAACGCTCGAGTCGCAAACTTTTACTCGTGAAATAAAATCGCACTTTTAACACTTGTATCGTAAATAACTATCTATTTTAAATATTTGGCAGTGGTTTCTGTTTCTCATTTTATGTTGGATTTTTTCCTCGTTCGGTTATATATTGTGACCAACATAACGAAGCGAGCATGGTTATTTATATTTTACAATGTTATAAAAGTTTCTCATAATTTCCGTGTTTGAACCGTCTAAGGAAAAACAGAATCTGAACGTGAGTATGAGCAATACAATGCGAATTTCAAATATTACAATGTTTCTGAATTACTCAGAACGCATCGATTTGGAAAATACCGATTATTCTAATATTATTTAGGTAAATGAAATTGGCAAAAATAATAGCGTTCTCGCTGGTATTCCAATAATTGGATAATATCTTTTTAAATTAGCTTTTTATTACTTCGTTTTTCCAAGTTTTCGTCGCTGCTATTCAGATAGAAAACTTAAATTCATACCGTAACATTCCTGTAATACAAGAAAATATAAAATTCCATAGAAGTTTTCCTATAGAAGTTAGTATAACATTATTATCTCTTAAAGTACTGGTAAAAGTTTCATACAAGCCAACGTGAGACGACGGGAAAACAAGTTAGTGCTGATGTATTGTGCAAGCACGAGCTTGACGCCTTGTTGCATCATAACGTGCTGTCAATACCATTAAATATTATCTAGGTTACTGAAGTCAGTTTGTGAAGTTTTAAACACACAATACTGTTTACTCATGCCGTGTACATGACGATAGATTCATGTCGAACAAGAATATTGATACCGTGAATAAAGTATGTGGGTAGCTACAAGTCTTAAATACTAAACGATTTTACTTGCGTTGTTTCCCTATCAGCAGTCTTTAAAATTAGGAATGATTTTCCTTGTCACCTAAAATTTTCAAAAACTTGATACAGTCAATTTAGCTTATAAGCTCCTGCGTTCATTGCCTGTTATTTCTTCTAGGATTCCAGGCTTGAAACGCTTCCTCAATACTGCTTAACACACTAATAACTTCGCGTTTGCTCTATATACACGGCGGCGCCAACCTTAACATCAATATCTTTCTCAAACGTAACATTAGAACCCCACGATTAAATTCAATGCTTTCCAATTTCTCGCAATGAGAACCTATTCGTACGATTCTGCAATTAGTTTTCAATAAAATGAATACCACTAAAAATGACTTATCAATAAAATACTATTATCACAACCCAGGAACGGTTGTCCTTCTTCACATACTTAGTCAACGCGATTTCCTTCCCTCACGACTTCGAGTTCGAGTTCGAAATCTACTGGAAAAAGTACGTTGGATTTGTCTGAAATAGTTTTTTCAATTCATGATCAATGCGCTTTAATCGATGAAATTCAATTTTTTGTCAATTTTTCGCATTGACATCCTATGCTTTTGTTTGTACAATGTATGTATTTAACGTTTGTGCTATTTCAAGTATTTGTATTTTTTCTAATTATATACATACACTGCTCAACTTTTGAACTGGTACACTTACAAGAACATATATAAATAATAATTTACTACTTTTTGAGCAACACCTTCTTGCTTAATTCATAGTATATGGTTCTGCGAAACACTTTTAAGGCGAAAAATTAAAAGAATAAATCTTAAACAACGAATTTCAAATGTTTTAATAGAGAAATAACAAAATCTTCATTTTAGTATTACAGAAAAGTTTGCTTTGGAAAGAAAAGATAACCAAACACTTAAAGATTAATAATGCGTGGGACCTCCTCTAGCTCTTATGACCTCCTGGCAGCGTCCTGGAATGCTGGAAATCAAATTCCAAATGTAATGCTGAGGAATATTTTGCCATTCTTCCAAAACGGCAGTTCGGAGCTGATGGTGATTGTTTGGATCCACTCCTCATGATCATATCAACCTCTTGGTATTACCCCCATACGCTCTCTATGGGATTAGGATCTGGAGAGATCGCTGGCCAATCCATTTGCGTAATATTGTTCTCTTAAAAAAATGCATTGATTTGTCTTGTGCTATGAGGACGCGCGTTATCATCAACAAACACAAAACCATCGCTTATTTCATTAGCAAATGGCAACACTACAGGTCGTAATACCTCATTAAGATACCTGACACTCTTCATTGTAGCATTTCCAAGCATAACTAATTCAGTACGACGAGTCGCAGAAATACCTCCCCAAACACTAATTGAACCACCTCCATAAGCTTGATGGTAAGTCACGTTCTCCTCAATATAGCGTTCTCCTCTGTTTCTCCAAACTCTAACTCTTACATCTGAGCTATGGAGACGCACTCTGGTCTCGTTACTAAATGAACAAAGACCCCAATCTTCAACATTCCAATTTACATGTTAATGTGCCCACTCTAGCCTTCTTCTTTTGTGGGCTCTGGTCAACAACGGGCATTTTTTAGAAGATCTGGACTTTCAATTTACCCCGTGGAACCTTCTTCTTACTGTTTTAGTGGATACTTGCGTACTTGTTGCATTCAATAACTGAATTTGGAGTGTTCTTGCAGTAGAAAATCTATTCCTTCGACACTGAATCGTAATTAAACGGTCCTCCCTGTCTGTTGTACTGAGATTTCGCCCTCCGCCATGTCTATGTTTGACAGGTCCAGTATCATTAAAACGCATTCGAACTCTTCTGATCACATTGTGGCTCACATTGAAATGGGCAGCAACAGTTCTTAGCGATACACCAGTCATAAGCATTCCCATAGCTTGGCTCATCTCTTCAATACTTAAACGCCTTAATCGCATCTCTAAAATGCAATCAACCACTCTGCATTAAAACATATTCGAGAAATTAGCAAAAATTGTCTTAAAACTTGAGAAAAGTATAAGCGTCCGCGAGCTCAGTAATTGCACTTATGACAGATAATAATAACAAACAACAATGGAGTCGCAAATGTCATTCAATAGACATTTGTTTGCATTCCGAAACACAGCCCTGATCATATAGGAAGTCATGCCTAACGCCTACGAAGGATTGTTTACTTTTACTGCATGCTATATAAGTGTACCAGTTCAAAAGTTGAGCAGCGTATATATACTGGGTTGGGCAGAAGTTACGCATCAGTCTAATAATTCCGTAAATATAAACTTTAGAACAAAATGTTGTCAACAAAAGTTTTTTGACAAGTCATTTTGTATTGGCTTCAATCATTTGCGTTTTTTTTCATGATGATTACATATGACAGTAAAAAATTTTTTTTTTTATGGAAATAATGTTTTCTTTTAGAAAATTCATAATCTTTATTAATTTCTGAATATGAATATGTACTTTTTTCATGGGGTTAGATAATAAAAATATTGAGAAAAAAATTAAATTTAATAAACGTACATTTGGACTAGTGCAGTGTTTTTTAGATTGCTTTGGAAATTGTAGATTTTTTGACTAGTTTCCATCGTTAAATTTGCTTTTTTTAATACGTGTTTTGTGTGAAAATGGTCAAATTAACTACTAAAGAAAGAATAGAAATTCTTATGATGGTCGGATATGGTGACAGGCAACGTTCACATCACGAAGTTTGCACTTTATTCAATAATGTTTATTTGGATCGAGATCCTATATCTCATTCAACAGTTTTGAGATTGGTTATTAAATTTAGAGAAACGGGCGATGTTAGAGATATACCTAAAGCTGGCCGACCAAAAGAAATCATTAATGAAAGCCTATCTCTTCATGTTTTACTTGCTGTAACGGAAAATCCCACCACGTCAACCACTCAACTAGGATTAGAAAATGATATGAGTAGCAGATCTATTAGACGAATATTAAAAGCGAACAAATACAATCCCAAGAAGAACACTTACTGCACGAACTTAACGAAGATGACCCGGACAGAAGATTACAGTTTTGTGAAACAATAATGGAATTGTCCAATAACGATCCAAATTTTTTAAACAGCATCGTATTTTCTGACGAAGCTACATTTTGTCTAAATGGATTTGTAAATTGACATAACTTCCGTTATTGGATAACTGAGAATCCACATTGGATGCGGGAAAATCACACACAGCATCGCCACAAAGTTAATGTGTGGGCTGACATTGTTGGGCAACGAATCATAGGTCCGTACTTCTTGGAACACAACCTAAATGGTGATGGTTACTTACATTTATTGCGTAACCATATTGTACCAAATCTGTTGATTTTATTTCCTAACGACAATCAACCAAGCATGCCATACCGTAATTTATGGTTTCAACAAGATGCAGCACCACCACATTATGCTATTAATTTTCAACAGTATTTAGACACAATTTTTCCCGGTCGTTGGATTGGACGTCGGGGTTTTATTAATTGGCCCGCTAAGTCTCCCGATTTAAATCCATTGGATTTCTTTCTTTGGGGACACTTGCAGTCGCAAGTATACAAGGAGAAACCTAGAAACCTAGAGGATTTGAGAGCAAAAATTACTCGTGAGATACAAGCCAAACCACCTAATAGTTTACAAAATACAATTCGTCATTTTTGGGAACGTTTAGGACGTCAGGTCTAGAAGGACGTCACTTTGAGAATTTAATTTAATTTTGTAGTTTGTTTACTTTTATTAAATTTTATTTTTCTCTCAATATTTTTATTATCTAACCCCATGAAAATAGTACGCATTCATATTCCGAACTTAATAAAGATTCCGAATTGTCTAAAAAATAATATTATTTCCATTAAAAAAAAAAAAAAATTTTGGCTGTCATATGTAATCATCATGAAAAAAAAAAACAAATAATTGAAGCCAATACAAAATAACTTGTCAAAAAACTTTTGTTAACAACATTTTGTTCTAAAGTTTATATTTACGGAATTATTCGACTGATGCGTTACTTTTGCCCAACCCTGTACATATATATATATATATATATATATATATATATATATATATATATATATATATATACAGGATTAGTTAAAAGTATGGAGACGGCGATTTATTGTCGTTAATATTCATTTTAGGGAATTATGTTCAATATAAAAGTTTGTTAGGATATTTTGATCTACATTTGAGAATATTTGAATTTTTTTTTTCTTCAATTGTTTTTTAGTTACGCCTGTCCCCGCAGTTTTTTTAAATGGGAACTAGTAAATTTTACTCTACCATTCGATAGAAAATTTTTTTCTCTTTACAATAATATTTTTGTATTTTTAAAATTCATTTTAATAACTTTTTTACAAGAAAAATTAAACAAATTAATAACAAAGTAAATTAAAGTAAGTGTTCAAATTGTCGTCCATTAGTAATTTGACAATGACCCAATCGATTTACAAAACCCCGAACAGAGTTCTGTAAAAAATCTCGGGGAATTTCTTGTATCGTTCTGGTAATTCGGATTTGTAAATCTTCCACGTTATCGGGCTTATCTTTGTAAACTTTGTTTTTTACGTATCCCCAAAGAAAAAATTTAAAGGACTTAAATCTGGCGAACGGGCTGGCCATTCAATGATTCCTCGTCTTCCAATCCATGTGTGGGGAAAAACGTTGTCCAGATATTGACGAACATTAACACCATAAGGTGGTGGGGCGCCACCTTGCTGGAACCAGATACTGTCATTGGGCAGGTGTTCATTGTTTTTTTGAGGATAGAGCGTAGCACAAGCAGGTATTCTTTCATTTTGCAATAACTGCAAATACAGAGCCGAAGTTAAATTGTCATTGATGAAAAAGGGACCGATAATATGACCGCCTAGAATGCCAACCCAAACATTAACCTTTTAGGGGTACTGTGTATGGTGCTCCAAAAACCAAGAGAGATTTTCCGATTGACCAGTATCTGCAGTTATGTCTGTTTACTTCACCGGTAAGGCAAAAAGTAGCTTCGTCAGAGAAACGAATATTGTTGACAAAATTTTCATTATTATTGCAAATATTTAACATTTCTTCAGAAAATTGTAATCTCCTATCAAAATCATCTTCCGTTAACTCGTGTACAGGGTGTACCTTATAAGGTTTATACTTTTCACTTTTTAAAAATGACACGATCGATGACTGTGAAATATTGAAATTGGCCGCTAATTGATTGGTTGATAAATGGGGATATTCAGATACAGCCAATAAAATATCCAGTTTGTTATCATCGCTTTTTGCTGTTCTAGGTCTACCACTCCTTGGCAAATCTTTAACACTACCCGTTTGTTCAAAGCGTCTTAAAGTTTTACCAACAACGGATTTAGAAATAGGATTTCTATTTGGATGCGTATCATTAAATAAATTATAAACGTCTTGTAGACTTCTGCGTCTATCTCCATAACCCAACATCATAAGTACATATTTCAATTCGTTCATGTTCACTTAAACTCGCCATTGTTAATATTAACAGCAACAAATTGCACATATGAATTATTTCTGTTAAAGATTTGACGTACACAATAACCACTGATAAAATTATGTCGCTCACGTTTGTTTATCGCTACGCTTCTGTCTATCTGCGATGTACCGAACATCTGTTAAACACATGAACCGGCCTTTTCTTATAAAAAAGTTATTAAAATGAATTTTAAAAAAACAAAAATATTATTGTAAAGAGAAAAATATTATCTATCGAATCGTAGAGTAAAATTTACTAGTTCCCATTTAAAAAAACTGCGCGGACAGGCGTAACTAAAAAACAATTGAAGAAAATAAAAATTCTAATATTCTCAAATGTAGATCAAAATATCCTAACAAACTTTTATATTGAACATAATTCCCTAAAATAAATATTAACGACGATAAATCGCTGTCGCCATACTTTTAACTAACCCTGTCTACATATATAAGGTAAACTTAATAAGTCGGCGATTAAAGGTCTGGTTCACTACTTCAAAGTACATACATGCAAAACAACCCTACATGTTTCGGCAATGATGCCCTTGTCAAAGGAATACAAAATATTTTGTATTCCCTTGACAAAGGCATCATTGCCGAAACATGTAGGGTTGTTTTTGAATGTATGTACTTTGAAGTAGTGAACCAGACCTTTAATCGCCGACTTATTAAGTTTACCTTATCATACCAAGGTCACGAAGATATTATATATATATATATATATATTGTAACAGAACTTAGCCCCACGTTGGGCGCCAATATTGTTACAAACCAAGTAAACAGGCCCCACGTTGGGCGCCAATATTGTAACAGAACTTAGTCTCACGTTGGGCTGGCAATATTGTAACAACTCCAACGAGTCCTTAAGATAATAGGACCAAAAGATATGGTTTTCTTTTGAAAAATAAAGTAAATAAATTGATTACATTGAAAATACCAATTATTTTAGTATACACGTAAGGAGTTATAGATGATATATATATAGATGGCGCTTCGTTGCATTGATACAGTTGACATAAGTGCAATATATTTTAACATGGATATTATAAAAACAACAACTTATACTTAACTTTTACTAATCTCCTTTGTGTGATATACTTATTATTAAATACTTTATTGGTGTTGTTCAATACACCGGCTAGCTCTTGTATATTTTGATTACGATTAACGTATGTATAATTAGTAGGTTCGGTACGTTGATCAAATATAGGTATAAACTTTCAATACAAGTTATTCGAAGTAGAAAACCTTCCGTTATAAATAACAATAATAAAACAAGAGGATTAACTGTTGAAATCACAAGTTTAATCTGAATTTTAATGCAACAGGTAAGTTTAAATATATGATATAACAGAATAATAAATGCATGCAAAGTCACGTGATCTGATATAGTTAAATTAAGGTTAAATATACTCTTTGAAATAGCAAAAACTCAAATAAACACTAGGTTGAGGTAATTTAGCTTTAAAAGAACGGAAAAGAACTGTATTTTTCCTATATTACTATAAATGAACTAAATACTAACAATATTAGTATCCATATGAAATATGAACGATTATTCTTTACGTGTAAAAAAATTATGGTTATGTTTTAGGTAAAATAAAATATAAACAAATACTCAAAATTGATGTTGATGGTTTCTCCAGGATGATCAATGGGAATTCAGGACTTTATAGGCAGGAAAAACGGGTTCAAAGGTAGGAGAAAAGGCTGGTATCGTTATAGTCGGGTTAAGCGTCTCCTCGAAACAGGATATTCTTTAATATGCGATTTGGCAGGTCCAGGTTTGGTTAAACTTCGTAAAACTATCTTTGGTGGATAGGAAACTTGTAGAATATATATTTTGGTGAGAATTCACTAGTTTATTTACTTTTTTTCACTTAATTTTAGCTTCATTAATTTTATATGAATTCGACGCGTTATATCCATTTTTTATTCACCCACACTCTTCTGTTTTTCTTGTTGATTTTCCAGGCTTTCTATTTTGAATGTTTATTTATATGTATTTAATTACGTTAATTGATAAATCAAAATAATTATTACCAATCGTTTTGACATTTCATATAAATTGATAATTTAATTTTACAATTTATAAAAATATATTTTGAATGTTAAATCTCCGTAAAATACCTTAATTACATTAGGGATTATTCCCACCTTATCTGATTCAAAAATAAAGTACAGCTATGTCCATAATATGACATATAATTCCAATCAATTAAGTTAAATATCTTCGGTGACATAAATATGTAAATGAAAATAATTATAGTTATAGATTACAAGCAATACAATGAGTGTGTTATACAAATTTGATAAATTAAAAACGCGGTATTAACTTTATTGATTTGGCATGAGAAAAATGCAGTTCTGACAATAACTTATTCTAAAAATTAACAATTAATATCCTAACTCTATATTTTTGTTCTAGGCATCCCTTTATGTAGGCTTGATTCAATACAATATATATATATATATATATATATATATATATATATATATATATATATATATATATACGAAATACAAAATAATTATCTATATATATATATATAGATAATTATTTCGTAACCTTTGTATGTTATGTTATATTCAATGAGTTGGCGATTTAAGTTTTGGTTTTACTTAAAAATGTATATATGTAAAACAACCTTAAATATTTCGGCATATGATGCCTTTTTCAAAGAATTTAAAATATAGATGACAGTATATTAATGTCATATATATATATATATATATATATATATATATATATATATATATTTGTAGTTGTCATGGATAAACTTATTCAAAGACACATTCCAGTTCAATAATAATAAATCATGCCTCAGTAATCTAAAAATAGTTAGACAACAAAAAAGGGAATGGCAAGGCATGTGTTATAATATGTATACGCTCATGGAGCGACTTAAGATGTTAAGCTGTCGGCATTCGCCTTAAACGAGAAGGAAAACCACGAAAACCTACTCGGACAGCCAGCCAGGGATCAAAACACTGTCAGCATGAGAAGCAAATGTACAGATATTTAAATAACATAAGATATATATTTAATTTCATTGGTTGACTTCGGAGATATTTCTTGGTGAAACATTCTTGTAATAACTTGATTAATTATTTGAAAATAAAACACTTGGCTTAGTTTCACGACTTCTTTAATTAGATATACTAACAATTGTTTCGGCTATTAGGCCATTATCAAAGAGCTATCTAAAACTAAACTTACTCTACTTAAGGTTAACTTATATACCTGTGTTCATTATGGGTGGGAGAATGTGGGTAATTGATATTTAAAATTGCATGGATATAGGGGGTATTTATGAATTCTTTTTTTGAATCACAAACACGCAATTAGAATTCATAAATACCCCCTATATCGATGCAATTTTAAATATCAATTACCCACATTCTCCCACCCATAATGAACACAGGTATATAAGGTAACCTTAAGTAGAGTAGTTTAGTTTTAGATAGCTCTTTGATAATGGCCTAATAGCCGAAACAATTGTTAGTATATCTAATTAAAGAAGTCGTGAAACTAAGCCAAGTGTTTTATTTTCAAATAATTAATCAAGTTATATATATTTATATAACAGCAACATATATTATGATGGTAGATTGCAGATCGTTACATAATTAGGTTATAGTATATACTGCTTAAATTTATTATATCACTTCTGTTGTTAATTGAATTTTTTTTCCTGTATAATACTAATAATTTCCTTGATTTCCCTTTTCATTGTGTGCTGTTCTTTATCAATTATCTATATGCTTTCTAAATCGAAATGGTGATCGCGTTGTAGTTTGTGTGTAATTAAAGCAGTTTCGTCTGTTTTAGAGTATTTGTGGGTTTGTATTCTTTTGTATAAATAGTGTTTAGTTTGGCCTATATAGTAACTATCGCAATCGCGATATGGTATTTTATAGATGACATGTGCTTCAATGCGTGTTGTTTCCGTATCTTCAAGTTGGTAATTGAAATTTATAATATATGAAAGATCATTAATGAAAAGAATATTCAGCAAGACCAAATATATGCCAGCTACTAGTCCTTGCTGCAATAACCTGTCTTTCTCTTAATCACTTGTTTGATCAATTGACCAAAGTTGAACAACGTTTTCCCTCTAACGTTCCGGAGAAACGAAGTAATATATTTCGACGTATGGACGTAACAATTGCTTTTTTTTTAAAATCCGTCCGATGGCGTCGTTCACGCCCGCACACATTTTTCCTCTTCGCGAGATCCGTTTGCCCGCCCCCGACTGCCTGTTCCTGTTGGCAAAGACCCGGAGGCAAGTTAGAGCGTCGGAACGAAACGTTGAAATACTGCTGTCCATTTGTAAAATCAATTTCCAGTGCACGGGTCGGTCGTATCGGTGGCGCGTACACTTTCGGTTTAGAAAATAACAGATTGCCCCGGTTATTAAGTATCGGACTCGTATATTTTATTCCCAGACCAATATTAACTAAATGACACCCATAGAGTCGAGGCGCCGCCATAATAATGGTCCGATATTTCACAGACTGATGATTTACGACATTACAGTTTTTGTACAAACGCACACTGACACGCATACACAGGCATAGAGACATATAAATATATCTATATGAGTCGAGATTGAATTTGGATAAGAAATTTTTCGTTAAACATTCAGAAGGTTGTCTCTGTTGTATTTTCCGATTTGATTTATGATCAATTATCATTATCAGTTATATTTCATCCAAATTGAAGAATGGTGTGACATTACTATGCCATTATTTAGGAAATATTTAAACGAATATCTCCAAAAATATGTAACCTTTTAAGTAAATGCTACAAACAAGTAAAAGTGATAAAATTGTTTACAGACACAGACATCTATTTACTAACTCCGCTTTTTCACCAACACTTTGTAGGGCAAAATTCCGAGACTATTAAAATTTATGTTCAATTGTGTGCACTGATGAAAACAGGTTGCATAAGAGACAAAACGAGTGTCAAAATGTCAAAAATACTTATACAAGAGTAAGCTGAAAAATTCGACAACTAAAGTATAACGAAAAACAATATTTCAGTGAAATGTGTTTTATTCTTCGACATAATCTCCCTCAAGATCAATACATTTATTTATTCGATGCTCAAGTTTTTTTATGCCTTCACAGTACTCACTTTCCTCCAGCTCCTCAAAATAGTGGTCAACAGCAACTATCAGCTCCTCATCCGAAGCAAATCTCATACCGCCGCGGTGTTTCTTCGGTTTGGGGAACAGATGATAGTCCGACCTAGCTAAATCCGGCGAATAAGGGGGAATACTCAAGCGTTTCGAAATTTAATTTGGGCAATTTTTCTTTGACAATTTCGCTCGTATGAACTAGAGCATTGTCTTGATGGAAAATGATCCTTTTTTGCTTTCTTCCGGGTCCTTTTTCAACAATAGCTGCCTTCAATCGATCCAAAAGTTTAGAATAGTATAGTGCAGTAATATTTTGTAACTTAGGCAGGTGGTCGATAAGCAAGATTCCCTTCGCATCCCAGAAAACGGAAGCCATCACCCTTCCTGCCGATAGACTGACTTTGGCCTTTTTTGCATGTTTGGTCTACTGTTTTGATTGCTGTTTATTTTCTGATGTGTAGTGGCGGGCCCAAGCTTCATCGTACGTCACAAATTTGCGCAAAAAATTTGTTGGATTTTTCCGAAACCGCTCCAAAATGGCTGTAGAACATTCCACGCGTTTGTGTTTTTGCTGTGTTGTTAGTAAACGCGACACCTAGTACACCTAGTACAGTTAGCGGTCATGTAGCAAATTTTGTTCTATCAGATGACACCAGATAACCTAGTGACATCTGACGGACAAAACCGACTACGCCGATGAAAGTGATAAGAAGCATCCGCCAACAGACTCTGCGAAAGGTTCATTCCTATATGGTGAGAAGATGTGAAATGTGCATCCTGAATAATGGTGGTCATTTTGAGCATTTGATGAAATTACATTTTTCACTGTCTGCTCATTTGTTTGTTTACTTCCTTTACAAAACACTTAAATTTTAAATTTGTTACTATTGGCATTTATTTATTTATTTTTTCTTTTATTTTTGCTCCATTAAATTAGTTTTTACAAAGCCCACTTGGCTATTATTTCTTCAATTAGTAATAGTATTTGAATTACTCTCGCTATAATAAAGATTTAGAAAATATACCATACTAAACCTTATACATATTTATGAAATCAGAACAAAATAAGCATTTTACTGAAGTCATGGTCACTATGATTGCCATTTAAAAAAACATAAGTTTATTTTATATCTTGATATTCAAGTGTGCCATGAATATTTAATAAAGATTTTTAAATATACTAAAATATACTATTAGATGCCATTTTTAGTTTTCTTCTGTCTTCGATGATTACGAAGATATGTACAACTGAAAATTTCTTCAAATTTCAATTTTCCTAAAATATCTCAAAAAGTTGACAACATATGAAAAATATGAAAATGCCATCAAATACGCATCAAAATTCTGAGCAACTTAGCTAATTTAACCGGTTCGGTATCTTCGATACTAAGAAAGTTACCCATATACCCTATATATATATATATATATATATATATATATATATATATATATATATATATATATATATATATATAAGTGTTTAGATAATTTCTTAGCCGTTATATATATATATATATATATATATATATATATATATATAATCTATTTCTTAGGCGTACAATTAATATATATCATTTGATAAATCTTGGAAATTCGACTATATCAAATATTTAATGTGGATGTTATGAAATTTTTCAAAAAAATTTCGTTAATTAGCGTTGTAATTTGGGTATAGCAATATTTGCAATTTCATAAATAACATCTAATTAAATATTTAATATAGCCGAATTTCCAAGATTTATCAAATGATATATACAAGTGTCCCGTATCGTTATGTTCAAATTTTAGAAGTATAAAGTAGACTTCATTTCAAGTAACAAAAACGCAAAACTTGTATATCCATTTTTATTTCTTTCAAAGTTACAGATCTATGAATGAGATTCTCGAATTATGAAAAAAATGAAATCCTAAACTCAATACAAACTGATTTTATTTTAAAAAAGTTATACGATTTAATAACAGGCCTGTGATTGTTAACGTCGCATAATAAAATGTTATTATATACAGAAAAGAATACTGGAAACTGATTAATGATAAAGAAGGTTCCTATTTATTTCGTAAGTGCTGAACCATGAATATCATACAATAAACAAATGTTCAGATGACTGTTAACGTTGCATTTTTTAATAAAGGATTACATTACGTTTCAGTTCATACAACAGCTTATTAGTGAGTGGACATGTTTTCTTTATTCAAAATGCTTTACCGATTTTATTCTCAAGAGTATGCGGACATTCATTTTGTATATGGCTACTGTAACGGCAGTGCACGTCAAGCAGTTATTGAATACCGACATCGGTTTCCTGATAAACGCATTACTCATTACAGAACGTTCCTGGAAGTAAACCGATAATTTTGGGAATGCGGACTGCTTGATTATTTTTTCGATCGAGGAGTAAATTTGCGAGCAGACTTATAGGAAGAAGCAGTAGCTATTGTTAGAAGGGATCCAACTCTCAATGTACGTCGAATCGCTAGACAACTAGGAGTGCCACGAACGACAGTTTGGCGAATTTTAAAACGTGAGTGCTTATATCCATATCACTATCGCAGGGGACACGGTTTGTTTGAGGCAGACCACTATGCTCGTCTAGTTTATTCCACCTGGATATTAAGACAGTCACGGCTTCATTTTAATTTCTGCACAACAGTCCTCTGGACAGTTGAATCTACGTTCACGAGAAGTGGTGTTACAAATCTGAGAAACCTGCACAGGTGGTCATCAGAAAATCCCAAAGCTATACGCCCATCTAAATTTCAATATGAATTTTTTATTAACGTTTGGGCGGCCCTAATCGACGACTTGTTGATTGGTCCTGTCGTTCTTCCTGGAAGGTTGAATGCGGACAATTACCTTCAATTTCTTATTGACGAACTACAAGGTCTTTTAGAGGATGTCCCACTGAATGTTTGACGAGACATATGGTTTCACATTGATGGGGTACCACCATATTTCGGAATTGCTGTCCGAAATTGGGTTAAGGTCAATTATCCAAGATGGATTGGTCGAGGTGGTCCTGTTATATGGCCACCCGATCTTAATCCCCTTGACTTTTATTTATGGGGATACATGAAAAATTTAGTCCACGCGCAAGTTTCGAACACAAGAGAAGAGTTGTTGGATTGTATTCACCTGGCTGCCGAGCAAATTCGACAAAACAAGTATGAAATTCGGATAAGTTCTTCTTCTGTTGGCTTACGGGCACAAGCCTGCTTTCCGCAAGGAGGTGGACATTTCGAAAATATTATTAATTGAATTTTTTAAATAAAATCAGCTTTTATTGACTTTAGGATTACATTTTTTTTATGATCTAACAATCACATTCATAGATCTGTAACTTTGAAACAAATAATAATGAATATACCAGTTTTGCGTTTTCGTTACTTACTTGAAATGAAGTCTACTTTACACTCCTGTCTCTATTTGGTTGTAGTGTTGGTCACTTAATAAATTCTTCTTATTATTATTCATTCTTATTGTAGCCTCAATCGTTATCCTAACAATAAGAATATATTACGTTTTCTTTATAAGTTATCGTCGCTTTCATATAAAGACGAAATATGGCTGCTTAAAATCGAATTAGTCATCTTTAATGCCAAAACAAATACCGCCTCATAATGAATTTGGGGCATAAAAATAGTGATCGACTTTCTCCACGAAGACCGAGTATAATTTTTCCCCTAACGAAACGAACAAAGAGAACATTCATGCACTCCAAATTTTGTAATTAATTTCGCCGAAGTTAACCCATGTCGATATCAATTAATATGTGGGAAACAGCTGGCGCGTTTCTCACCCTTCCATACTGACATTAGATGAATATCCGTGGCGGAAATGGGCGGAAAAATTGGAGGCGATATTATCTAAATCTTTTAGAATTTGTTTTAAGTATAATGAATGTGTCAAAATTATTTTTCAATTTTTTATTTCTACATGTATTAGTTTATAGGAAATATAATACAGTAGGCAAGGTATAAGTAACTTTGTTCGAGAATTTGCCATAATTTCTTTTATCTACGACCATCCTATAATTAACAATTTATTTAATAAGTTTTTATGTGTAAAGAGCTACATTAAATAAATCGTGCGTAAATGAATTAAATCATGCGTAAAAACCCAATGTAAATTAAATGGGACTATCATTATTAAATGATTTCTGTTGACAACGACGCCAAGCGACAACAAACAAAACAAAAGTGATTTTGTCTATTGTGCAGTCTGTAAATTACAATTTCTCAGTCCTAACGGTGAGAAACAACTAATTTATTGCGAATTCAATGGTATTTAAACACACATTTTGCATGGAGGATGGAAATCCTCCACCGTTGCAGAAGGTTATGTTGAAAATTCCCTAGAAAATAAAAAAGAAACATCGAGAAAAATCTTTGGAATAGGAAATCAACAACTTCAGCCATCGACATCTCAAACACACACTATTACAAGAGAAGTGGTAGTGCACCAAGAAAGAAAAGAAAATATTCCAAATGTAATAATTAGTAACATTAATAACTGTACAAATTTGACAATTAATGTAAATTTGAAAAAGTTGACTGAATAAATTTTTTTTTTAACTAGGTCGTAGATAAAATATTGTATGACACACGTG